>CM064568.1:1543196-1752852 GCA_032716605.1 Paralithodes platypus
GCTAATAATGGCGGCCGACCACAAACCCTACAAACAGCCCCTGCCACCACGAAATCTCAGATAGTGTGACCCAACCTGAATACACATTTAAGGCTAGTGAAAATATATAAACTCATAGGGCATAGAAACCCATCGGAATGAGCAAACAAGCTAGGCTAAAATAAGCCTAAACTTAGTAGATGCCCAGACTAACAGGAAAAAAGAATATGAAAAGAGAAAGGAATGAAAAACACATACTGGAACGCCAGGCGCCCCCGTACCTTCGGTAGCTATTTCCACACGCGTCTCCATTAAACACACTGAGGAGCCCATTTACGTGTGGTCCTAGATCACATAACATCTGTCTAACAAAAAGAAGGCCAGAAAAGCCGAAACGAACCTAAAACAGGGTGAATTGAAGGAGCACAACAAAAGCGGACTCAACCATGGCGCACGCGTGAAAAAATGATAACAAGAGGGGGTCGCTCATGCGCACGTTCGACAGGGATCGGCGCATGACGGAACACGGGATGGGCCTTGAGCGGTAACTAAGGTAAACCCCTTTTTCTTCTCTTCTATACTTTTTTCACCTTCGGTGGTAGTTTTGGTTAATGTACAACGTCTCCTAGAGCAAGATAAGGAGTAGACTCTAGACGTTTTCTTTTTAACCGCGGTTGGAATGACGACATAGCAGTCAAAATAGACAAGTCGTCATTGCAATTAGGTTAATAGCCTTGACGTTGGATTTGCCAAGACTACTAACAAATACACATATTCCCTAGCCAAGTCTTCCTATTTGGTAGAGATTTATTAGCTTGATTACTCTAATCCTTTTTGAGCTATGAGAGGTTAGGAGTCACAATTTCTGCCCAACCTAGAATGAACTAATTTTAAGAACTGTTGACAGATGCTTTAAGGTAATATACAGGCTAATACAATGTTAGACCATTTTATGCAGTTTAACCCCTTCTGTACCGTCGATGTAATTATAATTACTGTATATTCTAGCTCTACTTAGACAATTTTGTGCAGTTTATGAAGGATCTGTTATAGTAAAAAGTGTTAAGTGAAATAGTTTGAAACCTGTGAATTACTGGAGGCCCTTTTAATATTGAATATAATAGTTCGGATTCTTGCCGGGGAGGTCGACAGTACTACAGCTAATTAAGGTGGTAGATGATTGGATGCAAATTCTGGAGGATGGTGATGTTATAGACGTGGTATATTGCGATTTTATGAAGGCCTTCGATAAGGTCCCACATAAAAGGTTAATAGAAAAAGTTAGAAGCTTTAATATAGGGGAGAAATGGATAGAAGCCTTCCTGAAAGATCGGAGACAGAGGGTACTGGTGAATGGAATAGGCTCGGGGTGGAGGGAAATTACAAGTGGAATACCTCAGGGATCTGTGTTGGGACCACTACTGTTCGTTATATTTATCAACGACTTACCTGAAGTTATAACTAATGGAAGTGAGATATACCTGTATGCAGATGACACTAAGCTGTATAGAAGAGTGAGGAGTAAGGAAGATTTGGGTTTGCTTCAAGGAGATGTGGAGGGCATGAAGGGATGGTCTGAGCATTGGTTAATGCCTTATCATCCAAAAAAATGCAAGTGCATGCAGATTGGGACAAGCAAGATAGACAAGGTAGGATACAGTATGTATGAAGTGATGGAGGAAGTTAATGCAGAAAAGGATATAGGAGTAGTGATAGACAATAAGTTAAATTTCTCAGAACATTTAGTGGAAAAGATAAACAAAGCCAATAGAATTGTAGGGCTGATAAAGGAGGACATTTGTGTCACTTGACGAAGAAATCTTCAGGAATCTCTATACATCGCTGGTTAGGCCGCACCTGGAATATGCGAACCAGGTGTGGGCTCCATATATGGTAAAGGATATAGAAGCAGTGGAGAAAGTGCAGAGGAGAGCTAGCAAGCTAGTACCAACGTTGAAGAACGCGGGCTATGAGCAGAGGATGAGGACACTGGCATATAGGAGAAAGAGAGGGGATATGATAGAGACTTTTAAGATAGTGTCAGGAATGTGTGATGAGGATGTGTGTGAAGGTATCTTCTTGATGCGGGAGGGAACAAGAACGAGAGGACACTCTAAGAAAATTTACAAAGAAAGAAATAGGCTTGAAAAGGCAAAGAACTCATTTTGTGATAGAGTGGAACGCACTGCCCCAGTATGTAGTCGATTCCGAATCAATAAGGAAGTTTGAAAGTAATCTTGATAAAGCATGGGGAAGTCAAGATTTGAAGTTTGATTATAAAGCAAAAATACAGAATAGTAAAAATGTTGCGTCTGCTACCGCCGCCGCCAACACCATGAACGACCGCAGCAGTGCAAGTACTGGCATTGAGCTGGATACACAGGCCTAGTTTGCCTTTTTCCAGAGGATCTACTGTAAGAAAGTAAGAATAACTGTCTTGATAGCGTAATGCATAGATGTGAGTATCCTGGGTTCGAGTCCTCGGAGTGCCACATGTATTTGTTGATTTCATTAATTGAGTTTAGATGTGAAGTTGGTTGGTGTAAAAATCATAATAATAATCATCTAATAGTTGCCAGAATAAAGATAAAAGGACATCACCGGTACAGAAGGGGTTAAGAGAGCCCTAGGTTATTCAGATGGTTTATTGAGGTGGTATTTGCCCCTTATAATCTGAAAACTAATGGGGCTAAACATGAGTAAGAAGGGGGACCAGAAAAATGGCCCATCTCCCCTTAACATAACAGTAATACATTTCTAGCACCAGGCAACAAAGGCCATATGGCACTAAAGCAGGAAACGGATAGTGTTAGAAGGAAAGGAAGTTAAATATCGTTAAGGAGTCTGAGAGAGGAAAGGAAAGCCATTACGTGGTCAACGGAAAAGAAAGGGGACTCTGAGAGGAGATCGGCAAGACAAGGACGACGACCAAGGGAAAATAGAAAGGGAAAAGAACGGCGACGGGCCGAAGAAAAGAGAGGACAGTCAAGGAAAATGTGAGAAATAGAAACCTGAACACCACACCGGGAGCAAAGAGGTGGAGGCGAGTGGGACAGGAGGAAGGAGTGGGTAAGTCTGGTATGGCCTAGCCGAAGCCGGGCCAACGCAGTCTCCCAACGGCGAACACGGTGAGAGGGGTCAGCCCAGGCAGAAACGGAGGCCTTAACAGTGCGGAGCTTATTAGAGGAAAGAGAAGACCACATTGTTTGCCAGCGAGACAGGAGGAAGGCAGAGATAGCTGGATAATAGTCAGAGGCGGGAATAGAGAGAGAAGTTGATCGGACCGCCGCAGCATCGCGAGCGAGAACATCAACCTGCTCATTTCCACGGACACCAACATGGCTAGGCACCCAACAAAATTGGACAACCTTTTTCCGAGCAGAGAGACTGACAAGCCAATCGTGGATGGCAAGAACCAACGGATGGACAGCAGGGAAAGACTGCAAGAGAAGAAGGGCACTGTAAGAGTCAGAAAAAAGAGTAAAGGAGGAAGAAGGAAAGAAGCACATGAGACGGGCGGCAAAGAAGATAGCGTAAAGTTCGGCAGTCAGAACACCAGCTGGAGAAGGAAGAGAATACTGATAAGAACGAGAAGGAAAAAGGATGGCAAACCCGACGCCAGAAGACGAACGGGAGCCATCAGTGTAAACCGGGGTAGAAGAAGAATGCTGTGTAAGGTGTACAAGGAAACTAGAACAAAGAACTGAGGGCGGGGTAGAGGACTTAGAACAAGGAAAAATAGAGGGACACAAGGAAATACGAGGAAGGAGCCAAGGAGGACACTTACTGAGCCGGAGCGGAAGAACATGGAAGGGGGAAAACGAAGAATGAGAAAGTAAGGAATCCATACGAGAAAGGAAAGGGGGCCGAAGGCGAGAATGAGACGGAACAGGAACATTAGGAAAGAAGAGAGGTCTGCAAGGAAGGAAACTGAAGCGACCGGGCGTAGTACCGGAGAGAGAGAAGGGCCCGACGTCGGTACAAAGAAGGGACGCCGGATTCAGCATAGAGGCTTTCAACAGGGGAAGAGCGAAAAGCACCCAAGGCAAGACGTAAACCGAAATGGTGAACAGAGTCAAGTTTATGGAGGACTGTGTCGGAGGCTGATGAGTAAACCTGACAACCATAATAGAGTTTAGAAAGAACAAGGGCAATGTGAAGGCGAAGAAGGAGAGCACGGTCCGCACCCCAAGTGAGGTGGGACAGGGTCTGGAGGAGACGAAGACGGTGCAAAGCAGCAACCCTAACAGAGGAAACATGAGCTGCCCAGTTAAGACGGGAATCAAAGACAAGACCCAAGAAGGTAGTCGAAGAGCGATAAGGTAAAACGGAACCATACAGTTCAAGAGAAGGACGCGGGATAACGTGGCGACGAATGAAAGACATAGCACAAGATTTAGTCGTAGAAAAACGAAACCCGTGAGCAGTGGCCCATGACGAGGCAGCCACAATCGCTGATTGGATAAGGGAGCGTAACGCAACAATATCCGAATCAGCCGCATAGATCGCAAAGTCGTCGACATATAAGGACCTGACCGTAGCCGGAAGGGAAGAGATAATGCCATTAACCTAACAAGTGTGCATGGGGGTAATTAGACACCTCTCCCTGTGCGCATGTATTTGAGGTGTTTCCGTCACTAAAATATTCATTGTACCATTAATAGCATTAATACTTATCCATATGCGCCTATTATGGGTTGATTATAAAGGTATTAACCTGAAACAACACTAAAACGAGTGAAAACAGCGTTTGGATGGTCAAAATCGGAGATATAGCCCGCGAGTTGTATAATGTATGGGTGAGGCAAGCTGCTTTCCCGCCAATTTCCCCCAAGGCCACTGAGACACAGTCGATCGATACTCTCTCTCTCTCTCTTGCATTCGCTTGCTATCAGTGATGACCACACCCTGCAACTGGATTTCTAATGTTAGCACGAAAATATACCTCAGAATAAGGGAATAACAGGGAAAATAGGTGATAACTGAAGGAGAGGAGGAAAGGAGGAGAGGTAGAGGACTGAGATTTTGCATGGCCCAGGGGCCAAAAAAAAATAAAACAATACAAAAATAAAAATATATATATTTTTTTTTTCGATGTCAAAAGTTGATTTTTTTTTTCTCTGACTCTTAAGAGTCTCCCCGCAGTCCGCCGGGGGAACTCTTAAGAGTCTCCCCGTAGTTCCCGGGTTAATGGCTATGAGAAAGAGGATAGTACTTAAAACGGAACCCTGAGGTACACCTTCTATCTGAGGGAATAACCGAGAAAACGAGGAATTCACCCGGACACGAAAAGAACGAGAAGAAAGGAAATTACGGATAAAGACGCCCATATTACCACGGACATGAAAAGAACGGAGGTGGCATAAAATATGGTGTTTCCACGCGGAGTCGTACGCCTTCTCGAGATCGAAGAAAACAGCAAGAACTGACTCATGGCGAGCAAAAGCAGACCGAACGTAGGTCTCCAAACTAAGTAAAGGGTCGATAGCGGACCGAGCACGCCGAAAACCAAACTGGGTCGAAGACAAAAGCTGACATGACTCGAGAAGCCACATCAGGCGGACATTAACCATCCGTTCAAACAGCTTGCATAAACAACTCGTCAAGACAATAGGGCGATAGTCTTGGGGCGAGAAACCCGACTTTCCAGGCGTAAGAAAAGGAATAGTAAGAGCAGAACTCCATGCAGGAGGGAAAACACCAGACGACCAAACCTTATTAAAAATAGCCAATAAAAATACCAAAGCCTCAGTGGAAAGATGCTTAACCCTTAAAAAGCGGCTCACCACATAAGTCGAGTTGAAAAAACGGGCAAAAAACGGGTGAAAAAAGGGTGGAAATCGAGTGAAAATGGGTGGGATAGTAATGATCCATACGTCCGACATCTGTGGCCTCCCGGCCCACACTAACTCCAGTTCCCCCACCGCGCGGGAGGATGACAGTGTAACCAATAGTTCGCTAAAAGTGAGCAAGGTAGCAAAATCAGCTAAACTTCCATCTTCGAGGTAACACTGTCAGTGCTCCACGAGTGCTACGTAGCTGTATGTGGCGTCATTGTGTAGCGATTTCCACCTAGTTTTTGGCGCAATACAGTTCCTTTCATACTGATGGTTGATATAGCAGTCAGAATGGCCTGAAAAGGCCCAAAACGGCCACAGAGGACCCGCTAGACTAGGGTTAAGCATTAAATTATGGACGCCATCAAGACCCTCTGAAGTAGCCTTACAGGCACGAAGAGCGGAGAGCAACTCATGGGAAGAAAACGGGGCGTTGTACGACTCTGCCGAAGACAGAGTGAAAACAACCGGAGAAGTCTCTGCGACGGCTTTAAGTGAATGAAATTCCGGGGGGGAGATGAGAGCCACTACTGACCGAGCTAAAGTAAAGACCCAAACGATCGGCGACTGCCTCCGAGTCAGCAACAGACTTCCCATCAACATGAAGCACAGGAGAATGAGGAGGTAAACGCTTGCCCGAAATCTTGCGAATGCGCTTCCAGACGGACTGAACAGGAGTAAAAGACGTAATGGAGGAAACATAGGACACCCAACTCTGACGTTTATCAGACCTGACTGTGCGACGTTGGAAGGCAGACGCCTGACGAAAAAGTATAAAAGAACGATCATGAGCGGGAGTAAAACGCTTACGACGAAAGCTCTTCCAAGAAGCCCGTTTGACGCGGAGAGCCTTGGAGCAGTTCGGGGACCACCAAGGAACACATTTAGACGTAAAAGGACGGGAAGTCCGAGGAATAGAGACTAAGGCAGCACTCAAAACTGTGACTAGAAAAAAGGCTAGTAAATCATGTACAGATGAAAAATCAGATGGAGGTAAGGAAGGGATAGATAGTGAAGCAAAAGTAGACCAGTCGGCACGCTGGAAGCACCAACGAGGAGGACCAGGGACAGGAGAATAGGAGGTAGGAGAGAGCAGAACAGGGAAATGGTCGCTATAGAGAGAATCCTCCAAAACAGACCAATGAAAAAGAAGAGACAGGGAAGGGGAACACAAAGAAAGATCAAGACAAGACAAAGAAAGTGTTCTAGCATCAAAATGAGTCGGGGAACCAGTATTAAGGAGAAAGAGGTTATTATTAGTAATGAAAGACTCTAATGCACGACCACATGAGGTAATGACAGAATCACCCCACAGGGTGTGCCTACAATTATTATCACCAAGCAATAAAAACGGAGGCAGCCGAGCTAAAAACATGGTAAAAGAGCCAAAATCGACGGGAACAGAAGGAGAGAAATAAAGAGAAACAACCGTAATCCATCGACCAAGATAAACCTTAACAAAGGTGCAAGGGAGGGAAGTAGGGCAGGAAAACTCTTCATAAGGAACAGAGTGGTGAAGGAGAGTACAAGTGTCTGAAAGAGAATGAGGAGAACTGATAAAACGGTAGCCAGGAACAGGAATCGGAGGAGAAAGAAGACGAGTTTCCTGGAGACAGACAACTTTAGGGGAATGGGAAGAGAGTAAAAAACGCAAATCGTCTCTGAAGAGAAAAACTGCGAAGGGTCCATTGCAAAATGGACATACTAAAAACACTAAAAAGAAAGTACGAGAAAATAAGCTGTAAAAGAGAGAATAAACACGATATATACAAACACATATCAGAGAGGCGGAACAAAAACACGCCGAACTAAAGAGGAACAAGGGAGGAAAAAGGAAAAAACAAAAAGAGAAGAAAGGAACGGAAAAATCGAAGAAAACAAAGAAAGGGCAAAAAAGAGAAAACATTAACAAAAGTAACACACAAGTGGGAAGAAAACAGATACACTATAGACAACACAGACACACAAAATACAGCAAACAGCGGGAAAGACGCATACATACAAGAGGAAAGAAAGAGGGACAAAGAACAAGAAAAATAAGCACACAGACTTATGTACAACGAAGAAAAGACTGATGAGGTTAACGGTGAGTAATAATGGAAGGAATGGGGGACGAGGAAGAACAAGGAGGGAAAGAAGATTGATAACCAGGTGGCATAGGGAGGCTTAATAGGGAAGGAGAAGAAGAGATAGGAGGGCTAGAGGGAGAGGGGGGAGGGGGAAGGACGGGAGGATGAGGGTCGGGAGGATGAGGAACGAGAAGGAGAGGCCCGGGAGGGGGAAGGCCAGAGGAGGGAGGGAGAGTGGGAGGGGTAGGGGAGAGCGTAGAAGGGATGGGATGAACGTCGGCAGAAACGGAAATAGGCGGCGGATGAGAAGAAAGAATATACTCCTCAATCTTGGGCAAAGATTCAAAGTATAAGTCTAAGGAATCGGGGAGTTGGACACAGGACGAAGAAAGAGGAGAAGGGGGGGAGGAAGGAGGGAGCTTTTTCTTCTTCCCACTGGGACTCGGGCTCCGCACACTGTGGAGGCGGTCCCTGCGTTTAGAAGAGGAGGCGGGAGAGGAAGAAAGGGAGGAACGGGGCAAATGTTTCGAAACTAGTTTGGTAGAGGAGGCAGGAAGCCGGGAGGGAATCTTGGAACTACGAGACGAGGACGGAAGAAGAGAACGAGGAGGAGGCGTCGGACGAGAACGCTGTCGGATGGGGCGTTGAGACAAACCGGAAGAAGTGGAGCGAGGAAGAGTAGTGGAAGGAGGGGGGGCGGAAGTAGGAGTAGAAGAGTTAAGAACAGAAAAACAGTTAGATAAAGGGAGAAAACACGATGAGACAGCCAAGGGGACGGGGGAGACAGAAGAAACTGAAGGAGGAGAGGAAGAAGGATGAAAAGAAGGGACAGACGACGGAACCGGAGAAGTAGAGGGAGAGGAGGATGAGGATGATGGAGGCGCAACGGGGGGAGGGGGCGGAAGAAGTGGAGGAGACGGGAGGGTGAGATAGAACAGTTGAAAACGGATGAGGGGAGAAGCCCAGGCGGCGAGCTGCCTGACGAGCCGTAGAATGAGTAAGGCCGTGCAATGTCTTAAGGATCGTAACTTCAGACTCGAATTTGAAAACGGGACAATCTCGGGAATCAGCAGAATGGGAGCCCTGACAGTTGAGGCAGCATCGTATCGGAGACCGGCAGTCACCGACGAGATGGCCAGATTGTGCACAGTGTGGGCACCTAGGGCAGTCGGGAGCGGAAGAGCGACAGTACTTAACAGGATGCCCAAAGCGCCAGCAACCGCGACACTGCTGAGGACGAGGTAGGGACTCCGTGACGGGCAGGCGAGTACCGCCGACAATAACGTGAGAAGGGAGAGACCGACCATCGAACGTGATTTTGGCGACATTGGCGGCGATTGGTGCGAGGTGGGATGGTGTAGCAGACAAGACTAACCACAACATGGTCTTTAGCAACAACAATAGACTTAATAAGGTCGGCACAGTCTGTGAACTGCCGACCACCGAGACGGATGGAAGGAGGGATCAGGACGGTACCCGTACAAGAGTTCAGTCTTTGGTCTTTAAGGGCTGGGATGGAAGTTCCGGAGAAGTCGACAATGGTCGACATAGCAGCAGCCTGACGTTCGTTCTGGACCGTAACGAGACGAGAGTCATCATGGCGGGAGTGGAATATACGAGAGGAAGGGGAAGAAACCGAGGAAGTGGAGGAGGACGAGGGAAGAAGAGTGGAAGAGGAAGCAGAGGAGAGAGCGAACGGACGAATGGAAGAGGGCTGATCAGGTAGAACGGAGTGGGACACGGAAGAGGACAAAGGGGCAGGAACTGAGTGAGCGGCTAGGGAGGAAGCGAACGTAGAGGAGGTAGACGTGCCAAGAGAACTCGACACGACTAGGCTCGGAACTGTATGAGGAGCAGAGGTCGAATGGACGGTCACAGACAGTGCATGGGTCGGTAAAGGACCCGGTCTAGTGGTAGGCAAAGATCTACCACCAACCGAGGAGAGGACGGGCAAGGAAGGAGAGACAAACACATCAGCCATATCATCGCCAGCGCCGGTGATCGAAGATCCAGAAGAAGGCTCCATAAGACGAAGGTAACATGGTTCATCCGGGAGAAGCTCCACACCCACCACGGAGCCACAAATTAGAGGACAAGGTACATGCCCCAGGAGTCAAACCCGGATATACACCCCGACCCCCTGTGCCTAATGGGCGGTCAACTCGTCAGTATCGGGTCCAGCACAGAGGGCGAGATTTGACGATAAAAGATTCCCCTCGTGCGGGCACGTCAGGTACTACAGTTCTACGGGTGGAGGGGAACGCCGTCCACATCCACCCTCCACCAAAGCATAAAGAATAGTCCAGCCGGCAACGATAGAAGAAGGTGAAGTAAAGAAAAGGAAAAAGGTAGAGGGGGGAAAAGACAGAAAAGAGGTACCTCGCAGGCTTCTGGAAACCAACGAGGAGGGAGGTCTTAGCCCACGAGGCCGGCGGGGCCCCAATCCTAAGAAGGGCTGTGGCCCCCCCGAGGAACAGAGGCCACCGGCCACGCTTCAAGCCCCGCCACCACGACAAGGTGGCTCCCTAACGGCGGGGTCTCCCCTTAACAAAAATGTCTAATGGTAACCAAAATTAGACAAAACATATGCGATCGTACTAAAAGGGTGTAAACCATAATTCAGTACGGGTGATGCCCTTTTCAATTTTATTCAGTTTAGGAAGGACCTCTAGCTAATCTTAATTAATCCTTTTAGCTACCACGCATTCTTCTGAAGCTTCATAAAATCGTCTAAATGTAGCGGAAATCAAATAATAAAGACGTTGCCGGTACAGAAGGGTTTAACCCATTCCTTACCGACGATGTTTATAAATTACCGGTATATTCTAGCTATATTTAGACGATTTTGTGCAGTTTAAGAAGGATCTGTGGTAGTAAAAAGGGTTCGAAGCCTGTTAATTGCTGGAGGCCCTTTTTAAACTGAATAATATCGTCTGAAAGTAGCCAGAATAAAGTTAATAAGACGTCGCTGGTACAGAAGGGTTTAAGGGGGGATGGGTGTACTTATTACCTCATTATTATATTTGTTTAATTTTTTTTAGTTTTCTCCCAAGACCTCCATCAAGCTTTAAAAATAAACACCCTGCAAGATAAATTTGTAAATTTTTCGAGAGAAAAATTCCTCTTAAATTACAGGCTTGCTATTGCTCGCCAGGAAAAAATTGACACCTAAATGACAGTCTTAATATTGACAAATAAATGGGGTGAAATGTCTTAAAATTGCCAAACTCCATAAAATCTGAAAACTAATGAGGTTAAACATGAAGGGAGGCCAGAAAAGCGACCCATCTCCCCTTAAATAATCAATTCTACCAATACCTTTATACAATACAGTAGTAGGGTAATGATTGTTGACTAGATATTAGTTCATAGATCTTAATATATATTGTGTATATATTCTGAATATAAAATATACCAAAAATGAATTTAAATAAAGTTTTAACTGTTTATTGGATATCCTTACCTCCCACATCTCTGCAATGCCATATTGTTGGTGGTGTAATGGTTTAGATGCTTATGTTCTGGGTGTGGTGTCCCGAGTTTGAATCTTGGGAGGACCATATGCTTTCATTTGTTTATTCAAGTACGGTACATTGGGGTTTGTAATGGATGATTAATGTTAAGAACGGGGTGTTCCTTAATTAATATATTAAAAACTTCTACACCCAGATAGGCCAGTCTCCTATACCCTGTTCCAAATAAGTAGGCCAAAATTTGTGAACATTAAACTAAACTCACAATTTGTTAAGAGCAATCGAAGTACTGTATTGTAATCCAGCTAATATTTCTACCATTTGGGAAGGGTCAGCCAAAGAATAGGTGTGGAAATTTGCAACCTATTTGGTCTAGCCCTTTTAGAGTTATAGATCTAGGTAAGGGTTCACAATTTCTGGACTACCTATTTGGAACAGGGTATAGTACCGGGTTTCACCAGAGTTAAGGAACACCCCATTCTTAAAACATTAATCCTCCATTACAAACCCCAATGTAGTTGAATAAATTAATGAAAGCAAATGGTCCTCCGGGATTCAAACTCGGGACACCACACCCAGAGTGCTCACCCGCGCGATCTGAGCCGAGTCCAGTACTGGACGAGCCTTGGAAGCGAGTGCATGTCTCTGCAAGCACTGATAGCTTGATCTTGGTCTCCTGCAAAAAAACACCTCCCCTTCCTCCTGTTACTGAACGCTACAGACAAGCTGGGAACGAGATCATGGTGACTATGTACAGGCCAGAGCAGGTATGTCCATCCACATGTTTATTTTTCCCAGTAACCCTTTGTTTTACAGAGTTAGGGCGAGTAAAAAAAAAGAAAAAATGGAAAAAGAAAAAAACTTATGCATAAGGCAAAGACAATTCAAAAAGGCATTCAATTTACCGTCAGCTGAAAAGACACTGAGTATGGTTAAGCCACCTCGCCCAGTAATGGAATAAGGCTTAACCCGTACTGTACCGTAGGATACAGTAATAAAAGTCCCCAGCAATGTGGCAAAAATGGCAGGAGAGACCACCTATCCACCTCCAAAGATGAGGCAACACTGGCTCTGTCACCCTTCAGTGGGTCTCATATAAGCTGAGAAGTGTTGCCAACACGGGTGCAGTGCTCAAAAGGTTGTGGTGACTGGTACAGCCTTGTACAGGCAGTTACAAGGAAAGTACATTACTGACGGATATATACGTCAATGGGACGGGGGAGTTACTTATCTAGTGACGGATATATACGACGCTGGGATTGGAGGGGTTAAGTAAGAACTACATAATTCAGAATAAAACTATCATTCAAATGAAAGGGGATAAGCTCAAAAATTAAAATAAAACAATTAACCCTTTCCCTGCGGGTGACTTTCTGGAACGCATAGGCAATTTCCAGGCTTTAAAAGCCTGTAAAAGCCGTAGAAATTGAGTGTCAGTGGGCGGGAGCATGAGGGACCTCCGTCCGACCCTCGGAGCAGCCAGCCGCTCACTGAGGGAGACTGTGGTCTTGCGCGGGTGTCTCGACAGTGTTGCCGAGCGAGCGAGTGCTAATAATTAGCGAGTTTTCCCGAATGTCTATGGCAACGCTGCGGGTGAACCCCGCCACCTACGAAGCTCGTTTTGGTGTAATTTTGAAGCTATTTTCACCTAGTTTTCGGCAGAATACAGTTCATATAATGCAGATACTTGATTAATCATTCAGGAGTGCCTGAATATGCCCTAAATAGCGCAAAAAAAACCCCGCAGAAAAAGGGTTAAAATGTATTTTTGTAATTTTTATTAATTAAAACAAATAATATTTTAAATATGAAAAATATTTAAACTTATTACTACACATAAGATAATGAACACGACTTATGTTTTATAACTAAACAAAATAAATTATCAAATGAGATTACTTCAATGACAGTCCTCATGAAAAAATAGTCTTCTGATTAAAGGAGTTAAGGGGGGTGACCTGCTTTCTTATCTTTGGTTGTATCCCTTCGGCACCATTCAGTTTACTGTTTTAACCCCTTATTGGCGGCGCTCGACTTAAGTCGTGCACCAATTTGCAGCAAGTTAGGAGCATTATTAAGGCTTTTAAAGGGTTAAAATTGAGTGCAAATGGCCGAGAGCACAGCGGGCCAGACAGCCGACTCCCAGGGCTTACCGCCGCCCATTAACTCATGTTCCCTGTGTTCTCGAGAGGCCGGCAGTGTAGCCAGTAGTGAGCATAGCTAGGAAAAATATACAGATATGTGCTAAACTCCCATGTTCGTGGCATCACTGCAAGAGAACCACGAGTGCTACGTAGCTCGTTCTGGTCTCATTTTGAAGCTTTTAGCGCCTAGTTTTTTGCTAAATAATTTTGTTTTCATGCAGATGCTTGATTTATCATGCAGGAGGGCCTGAATATGCCCAAATGAGCCCAAAACACCCCGCTAGACAAGGGTTAAGGCATTTATCCCCATACAGGTGTTAATTTTTATGGAGAAATCCAGCTTCGTCAGACATTTTTCTATCGAAAAATGTACAAATTCAATCAGCTGTCTAACTCATTATCCAAGATATGGGTGACTCGCTATTGCTTGCCAGGTATAAATCGACACCAGGATGGGGATAAACGTCTTAAAACAGTAGGCTGAATGGGGTCGAAAGGATACAACCCAGAGAGAAAAAAAGCAGGTTACCACCCTTAAGCAGGTACCCGGTATATACATAATAGATTTCTAGATCTCAAGTGACGGCGTCTTTTCCGTGGACTGGGAGGTCATCCCAGTCTACCAAGATTGGAAGCCAAAGCGTCACATTTTCCCCTTGCCCATCAACTTTCTCTTCATAATTGCTGAGGGGCACAGGGCCCTGGGTGGGGCTTTGGTTTCCCGGGCGTTTCCGCACCCTCCTCAGCTCCCCGCCATGGAGTGGCTTCGGTCACCCAGGCTTTATTGTGGTCAGCAGGGAGGGTTCTGTGGGGGCGCTCGGTTATGGCCTTGGAATTGCTCGGGGCCTTGGGGCTGTTCGGCCAGGCAGCTTGGGGAACAACAACAACAACAACATAATAGAAAAATGTACTAGCCTCCCAACTTAGAATAGTGATAAATAGTAATTGACTACTTAAGAGTTTTAGGAAGTTGGAGCCATACACATTAATATATCTATAGCTATTGATATATCTATCCATCTAACTACAGTATCCACATCTCTCCCTCCCCCCAATACATATAAGTACATGCACATACATACGAGTATGTATGTATATACTCAGGCACATACCCCATTGCTGGGGGTGGCCGACCCGAGACAGAGCTCGAACAGAAACATTTTAATTCAAATTCTTCGGGTCCGCGACCACTTTAGCGCTCATTCGCCCCTTTCTCTGTCTCGCCGAGTAAGATAATTTTTACAAAGAGAGGAGGATTCCTAGCCCCCTGCCTCCTATACACGAGTATACATATCAATATTCAACAACAAATGTAATTATAATGTAGGTTTGTGATGGATAGAAAGTATGTATTAATATAGGCATTCCAACCATACTTTAAAATGTAAAACTTGCAAACAAAGTCAAACCAAAACTGGGACAAAGACAATATAAAGTCAAAACAACATATCAAAATCGCTATGTGGAAACAACGCTTACTAAAATAACATTAATGAAATGAAAGAACACAAGCTAATCTATCTATCCATCTATTGCCCGACGCCGTGATCCCCGAAGGGGTGGCCACGAACGAACCGCCCCCATGCACCTCTGTCCCCGGTCAGTCGACACCCCTCCCCCCAACCAGCACCGCCTTCGTTCATATACTTCCTCACTCCATCCTTCCACCTTTCTTTCGGTCTACCTCTCCCTCTCTGTCCCTCCACCTCGCTCTCGTACACCCTCTTAGTCATGCTCTTGCTTTCCATACGTTCCATATGGCCGAACTATCTCAAGTTGCTCCTTTTCACACTTTCCAGCATATCTACCTCCACACCACACCTCCTTCTTACTTCCTCATTAGTCTGTCCATCTCTCCATGTAACTCCGCACGCATTTCTTAACCTAACAAGTGCGCATGGGGGTAATTGGAAACGTCCCCCTGTGCTGACGTATTTGAGGTGTTTCCGTCCCTAAAATATTCATTGTACCATTAATAGCATTAATACTTATCCATATGCGCCTATTATGGGTTGATTATAAAGGTATTAACCTGAAACAACAATAAAACGAGTGAAAACAGCGTTTGGATGGTCAAAATCGGAGATATAGCCCGCGAGTTGTATAATGTATGGGTGAGGCAAGCTGCTTTCCCGCCAATTTCCCCCAAGGCCAGTGAGACACAGTCGATCGATACTCTCTCTCTCTCTTGCACTCGCTTGCCATCAGTGATGACAACACCCTGCTTGCAACTCGCTAATGTTAGCACGAAAATATACCTCAGAATAAGGGAATAACAGGGAAAATAGGTGATAACTGAAGGAGAGGAGGAAAGTGGGGAAGGAGGGGAGGTAGAGGACTGAGATTTTGCATGGCCCAGGGGCCAAACAAAAATAAAAAAATAAAAAAATAAAAAAATAAAAATATATAGCCTATTTTTTTGTTTTCGATGTCAAAAGTTGATTTTTTTTTTCACTCACTCTTAAGAGTCTCCCCGCAGTCCGCCGGGGGAACTCTTAAGAGTCTCCCCGCAGTTCCCGGGTTAAGTAATTCATTTCCACTGCTCTCACTCTTGGTCCGAGTCTCTCAACCAACGTCCATGATTCGCTTCCGTAAGTCAGTGTCGGGATTACCACACTGTCATGCAAGGACTTCTTCACTTCCATACTGACCACCCTATTTCTTGTTACTGCTTTCAGCGTTCCTACAACCCTCTCCCGCACTTCTTCATCCATAGTCCCATCTTTACTCAACACACTGCCCAGATACTTAACCCTCTCCGACTTAAAAGAGTTGACGATCTCCATAGCCTGACCGTTCAGCTTCACCTCACACTCTGTGACTTCACCCCTTTCGAAGACCATAACCTTCAAATTCCGTTTTTCGCACACTGTTCCAAACTCATTTACCAGACCCTGCAACTCCCATTCATTATCACTCATCAGAACTGTATCATCCGCAAACAGCAGTATAGGTAGCTTCCACTCAATTCCCTCCCTTTTCAGCGATACACCAACATCCACTGCTCTTGATAGTATTTCTTTCATGACTCCATCCATATATACAGTAAACAACCACAGGGACATCACACACCCCTGTTTCAAACCAACATTCAGGTCAAAGAACTCGCTCTGCTCACTCTCCACACGTACTGCCGCCTTTGCACCCTCATACATGCTCTTCACTGCTTTCAGCAACTTGCCATCTACTCCGTATATTCTAAGTACTTTCCACAAACCTTCTCTATCTACTCTGTCATAGGCCTTCTCCAAGTCCATAAAGGCAACATACACCTTTTGTTTCTTCTCCAGATATTTCTCCACAACACAATTCAGGGTAAAAATCTGATCTACATATCCTCTTCCCTTCCTAAAACCTCCCTGCTCGTCGCCTATCCATATCTCCGTTCTCACTCTCACTCTCTCAATCACTACCCTACTGTATACCTTCCCTGCTACGCTTAGAAAACATATTCCTCGGTGGTTACCACACACTCCTCTTTCCCCTTTGCCCTTATATAGGGGGACTATTATGCCAGTCTTCCAGTCATCGGGTGCACTCCCCTTCTCCCATGCTAGTTTGCACATTTTCCATACCCATTCGATCACCATCTCACCACCATACCTCAACATTTCCCCACACACTCCATCTGTTCCTGGTGCTTTCCCCAACTTCACTCTTTTCATGGCTTCCCACACTTCTGACCTCCTGATCCCCACCTCCTCCTTCACTACTTCTCTTCTTCTCCATCCCATACCATATCCAGCTATGTTTGCTGGTTCTTCATTCCTTACATTTAGCAACTCATTGAAGTACTCCCTCCATCTTTCGACTCTCTCTTGCTTCTCGGCTAGCATTCTCCCATTCTTATCTTTCACACCCTTACTGTTTCCCTTGCTACCTTCCCTAACTTTCTTGACTTCTTTCCAGAACCGTTTCTTACTCTCCCTCCATTTTACACTCAGATTCCTTCCAAGCTAATAATTCTGCTAAATATCTAGGTCTACAGCTCCAACTTCCTTACAGTCCAAAACTCTCAAGAATTCAATTTTACATCAAACATAACATATTTTTCATGGCCTTATTACTCGGCAGCTCTTCTCTCTCTTTTGGACCCTGGGATTAATATTCAGGATTCGAAACTGCATAATAAATCGTAGGCTTGTGCATAATTCTTTAACTGTCTTGATAGCGTAATACATAAATGAGCGGAATTTCAATGAGAGTATCCTAGGTTCGAGTCCTTGGAATGCCACATGTATTTGTTGCTTCCATTAATTGAGTTTAGAAGTAAAGTTGGTTGGTGAAAAAAATATAATTACATACATATAGCCTACATACACAAATTTAAAGACTGAGTATTCCACACAAAGCGCGGTTCCGGTCTTAATGGCGGCGTTCCAGGCAACCCTGTTAAGAGCTGCCTCACTTGTCAGGTTCTTTGATTTAAGACCAGACTGCAAAGTCCAATCCCATGTCTTTCTTGGTCTGCCCCTTGCTACAGCTCCCTCCACCATCCAAGCCTGCTAGTACGCATCACATCACTGATACTCTTGATACCTAGACACTCTTTATATTCAGTCCCAAACCTCACTAATTTATGAAAGTCGACGACTTAACTGAAATGCATGCTAAACACAGCTTACAATACATTAACTAAAGTCTCCACACAAAAAATAGCTAACATAATTGCAATATGTAAAAAAGACAAAAATATTACAAATTGTTTATCACAAAACAAAAAAGTTTAAGAACACGGGCCATTACATAGCTTGATTTCAAATAATATATATAAATACAATACAGAGAGAAAACAAAAATAACATCTATAATAGAGACATACCGTATTAACCCTCTCACAACCATAGGACGCAGAGGTTGCCAGATTAGCAATAAGAAATAGATTACTCTCACTGTTATAATTACCTCTCCAAAATTAGTTTTCTGCCCACAGCTAACTCAAAGACAACTGCAGAGGTTGAAGTAAACAAACTAAAGGTTTATAGATACCCCTGACGGTAACAAAGGATTTAAAGTATCCCTAATAGGCTCAAAAATCGCGTCAGGATGTGAGAGGGTTAATATAATCGTAATAAGGGCATGAAAAATGTCTTGACAATTCTCCACAAAACTCCCGTGGTTAACTAAGCAAACGGCAAATACAAAAACACACCTCACTACCCACCCTAATAGTTAAAAAAAAGTAAATATATATATAAATAAATGTAAAAGGCCAAAATAGAAAAAAAATATAGATTCCTCAATAGTTTTATCTGGCTCTGTATGAAATACTAGCAAGTTTTAGGCTATAAGGAAGTTGGAGCAGTAAACATCAATATTAAACTGGAATGCATTAACCCTCTCCGACATATGACGCAATTTTGAGCCTATTAGGGATACTTTAAAACCTTTGTTACCATCAGGGGTATTTAGAAACCTTTAGTTTAGTTACTTCAACCTCTGCAGTTGTCTTTGAGTTAGCTGTGGGCAGAAAACTAATTTTGGAGAGGTAATTATAAGAGTGAGAGAACTCTATTTCTTATTGATAATCTGGCAACCTCTGCGTCATATGAGTCTGAAAGGGTTAATAATGTAGGTTTCTGATGGATATAAAGTATGTTGAATTTACTTTGGTGTATTGTATTTATAAATATACCTGGCCCGGGGAGCCGGTATATATGAAGGGTCATGCCTGGATGTGAGGTGGGCGGGCATTGTGGTATTCTCCGCTGCATGTCTGCCTACTGAGACCGAAACCTCTCCGGGGCCAGGGAAATGCTGGAGGCTACTAGTGATCCTGGGTCGCTGAGTCTTCTCCTGGGCGACCTAGTTGCGTGTGAATTTATATTTTGTAATTTATGTTGTGTTGCGTTGTCCCTGTTCGGGCTCTGTCTCGAGTCGGCCACCCCCAGCTATGGGGTATGTGCCTGTGTATATACATACCTACATAAATGTACTACAACCACAGTTTAGCTGGAAATTCTGTTAAATATCGACATCTACAGCTATAACTTCCTTACAGAACGAAAGAAACCAAAATCCTCAAAGTCAAAGACCATCTGGATATGAGAGGCACTCAATTCCTGGCAGCAGCCTCCACGAACCAAAACCACCCACTACACTACATGGCAACACACCCAAAGACACCAAGAAATATCAAAACAACACCCAGCACACGGTATCACACACAAATACTGTCCTCTCTCCCTCCTTGCCCACCCCAAACCAACTTCCAGAAGCACATCCATAC
This sequence comes from Paralithodes platypus, assembly GCA_032716605.1. Taxonomy (NCBI): domain Eukaryota; kingdom Metazoa; phylum Arthropoda; class Malacostraca; order Decapoda; family Lithodidae; genus Paralithodes; species Paralithodes platypus. Next base: position 1,562,928 of record CM064568.1, read on the forward strand.
CCATATCTCTCGCCGATCCATCCACTCATTCATAGACTACACACAGCTGCAAGCACGACCTCCCGAAATCCATCCTTCCGAATCCTCCCTTCCTCGCGAGGACAGAGTCCACCTGGCCAGGCTGAGATGCGGACACCATCCAGCTCTTCTGAGCTATCAGAAGAGACTGGATGACTCCGTCGTCGACACCTGCCCGGGATGTAACACAGCACCCCATACCATTAAACACATCATAAAAGACTGCATTTCACACAACCACTTACGCCAACAACACAATCTACACTCAATGAGAGCTCTGTGGGAAAGCCCAATCATGGCCATGGCCTTCCTCAGGGACTCGGGGCTGTTCGGCCAGGCAGCTTAGGGAACAACAACAAACACGAAACTTGCAAGTGGTTTAGGTGCTGGAGTGCTGCATTACTGGCCTGGGTTCGAACCCTGGCTCGGGCATGACAAAAATATTAAATGGTCAAATTAGGTGACAGAATTACCATAAAAGTTTAAAGTTTAACTGATGAGCTTACAAACCAGGTTTAACCCTTTCAGTACCGGTGATACTTTTTATATTTGATTTCAGTAATTGAGATAGTTTGTAGCCTGTTACTATCTATTACAAACTATCTATTGTGCGGTTCTTGTTTTGGTTTGCTTGTTACATTTTAATCTACTACTCAACGAAACAGAGAAAGGAGCGAGGAAACGCGAAAGTAGTCCCGGACCCTAAGAATTGGAACTTTAAAGATTTCTGTTCAGGCTCTGTCTCGAGTCGGCCACCCCCAGCAATGGGGTATGTGCCTGAGTATATACATACATACATACATTTAAATCAGTAGACATCCTTCCTAAGCTGAAAACAATCGACAAACTGTTGCTAGAATATAATAAAAAAAGGATGTCACCGGTACTAAATGGGTTAATGGTAAAAGTTGAGAGACAAGCGCTCGTATGATACTGTACATTCGCGCTAATAAGTGATGTCCCGGCACCAAGTACAGTATGTTTTGATCAATAATTGGTATCAGCAATATCGAAGCTTCATTTCTTCATATCGAGTGAAATATACAAACATGTTTCTACACTTACCCACCCTATTCAACATCTGACAGACATTAACCCCTTCAGTACCGAGTTGTTGTCATTATAATCTGGAATTTATTAGATGATGTTATCCAGCTTAGGGAGGGCGTGTAACAATTAAAAGGCTTCAAACTATCTCGATTATCCATTTTTTCTACCACGGTTTCCTCCTAAGCTGCATAAAATCGTCTAAACATAGCTGGAATAACACAAAATACACCCTCGGCACAGAAGGGGCTAATACAGACTGGAGAGAGCCAAGCGTAATGACAGCTGCGACATGACTTAGGCCGGTATCACACGAGCGCTTTTTCCCTCAACATTTATCCTCAACATTGGTCTGGCAGCTTATGAAGTAAACATTTTGATTATTTTGGTTACCTAAATTCATATACCATCAATCTAATTTCCGATACCAAGGCAAAATACTCCAGAAATGTTACCAGAAAAATTTTGATCATCGAATGTTGACTATAAAAGCTCACGTGTGATACCGGCTTCATTAGCGCCACTGTACCGGTTCTACACAAATGACATAAGGAATACAATAAAGTGACTATACCTTGTTCAGTATAAGCAGGCCAGAAATTGTGACTCATAAAGGGCTAGAGATAATGGTCTGTAAATTGCCACACCTCCTCCCTGGCTGACTCTTCCCAAATGGTAATAATAATAATAATAATAATAATAATAAGCATGTTACTTATTTCTCATAAGCGCCAATTTTTCCGAAGAATTCACTAGCGCTCGGAAAGAGAAAGAAAAAAAGAACAAAATCAATACATCAAAAGAAAGCTTATATACAACACACATTTAACAATCACTAGCAGTGGCAAAATAGCCTAAACTCTATAGCCATCTGTCATGACACCTCTCTCAAGATCATAGCTTCTCTCAAAGAGAACAGTCTTAAGTTGTCTCTTGAAGCATTCAACAGAACTCAGTTGTCTCATGGACAGCGGAAACCTGTTATACAACCTCGGAGCCATGTAGGAGAATGACCTCTCAAAGAAATAAGACTGCTGGAAAGCCCTTGGTTACTCTAGTTGTTTTTTAGTTATAGAGGTTAGGGGTCAAGATTTGTGGCCAGCTTATAAAGGGTTAGAGCAAATAGGCTGTAAAGTGCCACACCTCCTCCCTGGCTGACTCTTCCCATTAGCTCAATTACTCTAGCTGTTTTTGAGTTATAGAAGTTATAGATTTATGGCCTGCTTATAATAAAACGACTACTACCTCGGCACCAAACCTCTTCACTTCACTTTCCTGAACACCCACGCTTGGTATATACCTGGAAAAAAGAAAAATACATTATTAGGGTTTTTGTTGCGGGTGGGGAGAGGGGGAGTTGATGATGTATGTATTGTATGTATGTATATACTCAGGCACATACCCCACAGCTGGAGGTGGCCGACACAAGACAGAGCCCGAACAGAAACAAAATTCTCAGGGTCTGGGACCACTTTCGCGTTCCCTTGCCCATTTCAAGAATGCATAATATTTTGTAGGCTTGTGCATATACCTTTAACTGTCTTGATAGCCTAGTGCTTAGTGCGGAGAATTTCGGTGCGAGTATCCTAGGTTCGAATCCATGGAGTACTACATCGTCTACATGTATTCATTGTTTCATTGATTTCATTAATTAGGTTTACTGTACTTGTAATTTAATTGGTGGGTGAAAACAAAATATGAATATTATTGGGGGGAGGGGGAGTTGACGATGATTTATACGTTTTTTTCCACCATACACTCCCTGCTCAAGGGTGGATGCCCTGATGTTTAACCCCTTCTGTAACAGCGACGTCTTGTTTACTTTATTCTGGCTAATATTAGACAATTTTATTAATTTTAAATAGGGCCTCCAGCAATTAACAGGCTTTGAACTATCTCACTTAACCATTTTTAGTACCACAGATTCTTCTTAAACTGCCCAAAATCATCTAAATAAAGCTAGAATAAACTTAAAAAGATGCCCGGTACAGAAGGGGTTAAGGGACTTCAGTGGACAGTTGCCACAGATTGCTAGACCACCAACAGTTATGTAGTCTGCCAATAACACACACTGGCTGGCCAGAGTCTTGAAACTTTGACCTCTCAGTTTGCAGTCAAGTGCTCAACCAACCTTGTGCTATGGCCTGTGGCCATATGTGTTGGTGGTGTAATGGTTTAGATGCTTATGTTCTGGGTGTGGTGTCCTGAGTTGGAATCCCGGGAGGATCACATGCTTTCATTAATTTATTCAAGTGCAGTAGGGTTTGTAATGGAGGATTTATGTTAAGAATGGGGTGTGATTAACTTGATCATGTAGTAATGTACATCCTATGTGGTGGATTGTGTTCTTTTATTTATAAATTATTATTTTAATTAAGCGTTGTTTCCACATAGCAATTTTGATTAGTTGCTTTGTCTTTTTCCTGTGTTCGTATAAAGTTTTGGTTTCTTTATTTTGCAAGTTTTACATTATATTTATATGGATGGTGTTTTACTTTAACCCCTTCTTTACCAACGACGTCTTTTTAATTTACTTCTAGCTACATTCAGACGATTTTATGAAGCTTAGGAAGGACATAATTATGGTAGCTAAAAGAATTGATTGGGCTAGTCTGTGGCCATTTAATTGGTAGACATCCTTTGTAAGCTGAATAAAATTTTCTAATAGTTGTTAGAATATAATAAAAAGTACCACACCAGTACAGAAGGGGTTAACTGATTGAAATTATAATGTAAAACTTGCAAAATAAACAAACCAAAAATTGGACGAACACAGTAAAAAGACAAAACAACTTATCAAAATCGCTATGTGGAAACAACGCTTAAGTAAAATAATAATATATAAATAAAAGAACACAATCCACCACATAGGGTGTAGGATACATTACTACATGAGCAAGTTAATCTGTTTCCCAAGCAAACTAATCGCACACATAACGCACTATCGTCACGTTCAAGGAATTAGTCAATTTGGGAAGTCGGGGACGTTCTGGTAAATTTGACTAAACTCTACATAAATAAAGAAACTACAATTAGTGTCAAAATGGTCGAGTGGTTAATTTACTAACAATAATATTATACTTACATAGAGCCTCCCACTCTGAGGATGTGAGGGTGCGGATATAGTTGACTCCCTCTTTGTCTGCTAGGTGTTCTTTGGCGTGGCTGTATTCAGATTCCGTCTCCGTCGCCTGGGGGTCTCTGCTCGGGTAGTTCTGGTGACATTTTTTGGATTAGTTTAGTTTTTTCATTTTATAATATTGTTTTGCTAAATCTTTAACCCATTGGCTGTGGGAGACGTTCTGGAACGCCATGGCAATTTATAGTAATTTACAGGCTTTTAAAGCTTTTGGAGACAAGTGCGAGTGAGCCGGAGCACAGCAGGCCCCCCCATCCTCTCTCCAGCCAGGCGGCCTAGGCACTGAGGAGTATGAGCCATAGTCCTGCTAGACATGTAGCGCGACATTAGCGATAATTGCTCAGTATTAGCGAATGTCTATCGTAGCGCTGGGAGTGAAGCCCGCGCGCTATGAAGCTCATACTGGTGTCATTTTAAAGCTATTTTCTTCTAGTTTTTGGCTGAATGCATTTAATTTCATTCAGACACTTGCTCAATCATCCAGGAGTGCCTGAATGAGCTCTAATATGGTGGAAATATGCCTGCAGACTAAGTGTTATTTCCACATAGTGATTTTTAAAAGTTCGTTTGTCTATATATTGTGCGGTTTCTGGTTTTTGTTAGTTTGTTTTGCAAGTTTTATGTCTCGAGTCGGCCACCCCTAGCTTTGGGGTATGTGCCTGAGTATATACATACATAGCCTACATACAATACATTTGAATAAGTATCAAGAAATCAGTTACCAAGGGATTCTAAAATAAAACTAACTACAGTATAATGTAGATGTAGAATGACCTAGATGAGTGTGAATTTGTATTTTGATTTTGTGTGTTCATTGTTTTCTGTTGTGTTGTCCCTATTCTGGCTCTGTCTCGAGTCCCCCCCCCCCCCAAAAAAAAAAAAAAAAAATGGGGATTGGGCCTGAGTATATAGACAGATAGATACAGATAATGTAGAATGGATATAAACAGTGATGAGGAGTACTATATTAATGTTCCACTTTTCGTCTCCTTAAAAGTATAGACATTCTTTTATAAATTCTTTAATCTCTATCTCTAACTTTATCTAATTTTGCTCTCGAATATATGAAAGTAACTGTCCTTCAAGGCATCTTTATACACTTCACACAATTTCACTTCCTCTCTCTTCCTGCTTCTCACACACTCCCTCTCTCTCAATCTCACTTACGCTTTTCACTCGCTCACCCACTCTCCTTTCCTCTCTCTCTCTCCTTACCTCCATAGCATGCATAACATCATAGTACACTTTACTCTCACTCTCTCCTTACCTCCATAGCATGCATAACATTTTAGTGCACTTTTCTCTCACTCTCTCTCCTTACCTCCATAGCATGCATAACATCGTAGTGCACTTCTCTCTCACCTTGCCTCCAGAGCATTCATAACATCGTAGTACACAGTGGTGGGCTTGGGTGCGCCGATTTGGCGCTCTGCGATCCAGTGCGCACTACCAATATAGAGGAGCGCGGAGCGAGGAGCGGCAAAAATCTGAACTCGGAGTGCAGGCGGGGAGTGCAGCTTGAATTTTGCGCTCCTTTCTGGCGCTCCGGAAGCGATTTTTCCTGTCAACAACAGGTTCAAGAACGTCATTATCATGTACAGTCATCGTACGGTGTTACTCACGGTGTTAGTGAACTGTGATACAGTGATACTATGATAGTGACAGACTGACAGTGCCACCTTCAAACCCTGGAAAGGTAAGAACCTGGCCAGTGCCATTTTTTTTTTTTTTGGCTAAATCTATCAAGTTGGGTGAGAAAGGAAGGATAATGGTAAAAAAAAACACTCCCCTTGTCCATTTTCGCCAGAAATCAGGTCCCCGATAGTCGCGAACGTAGCTGAAAAGAGTCAAAAGACACTATAGACTTCAGAGACTTATCATTTTATGGTATCGATACCATCGGAATGTTACTTGAATGTATGGGTGGGAGGGTGGTTTGGGGGATGGTGGGGGGAAGGTAGAAGCGTAATTGACTCGTTTTACAAATATGAAGCCGATTGGTGAGGTAGTTTCGCCACCACAGATTTTTCTTTTTTTCCTTTTCTTCGTACAGATACGCTGGAAGTGGGTTGTGGGAGGCAGTTGGGGGTGTGGTGGAGGGAAGGCACTTGTCACACAAATATGGAACCGATTGGTGCAATCGTTTCGCCGCCACAGATTTTCCTTTTTTTCCCTTGTGAGGCGACCGATAGTCAGCGAGTGGGTGGGAGGAGGGGTTTGGGGTAGTGGTGGTGGGTATGCAGAAGGGTAAGGTACATGTGGTAAAAAACTAAAAATATGAAAGCCATAGGTGGTCGTTTCGCTGCTACGATTTTTTTCGGCGAGTCAGTATATAATTATATACGGACCTGGCACTGGGTGTGACAACTGACAAGACCCTAGTCCCGGCCGTATATATACCGTCGAAGACTGGTCAGCGGGTCATCCATGATATGATATCAATCATATCATTGATATGACATAAAGAATTACAGAAACTGAGAAAGTGAGAAACTTAAACTTCAGAAAGACACCATGACTTGAGGTTTTTTGAATTTTTGGAATTTTTTGAATTTAATGAAGTGAAAGACAAAAGATTGTATTAATTTAGGTAAATAATTAAATAACTTCTAGAAGCTGTTTTTTTACTTGTTTTTATTATATACCTATTTTTTGGGAGCGCAGAGCGGGAAGCGCATCGGGTCGGCTGACCAAAGGAGCATGTGAGCGCTGCCGCATTACCTTATGTCTGAGGAGCGCGGAGCGCTGCCGCATTACCGGTCCCACCGGAGCGCGCCCACCACTGGTAGTACACACCTCTCTCTCACCCACTCTTCTTTCCTCCATAGCATGCATAACATTGTAGTACACACTCTCTCTCTCTCACTCTCCTTACCTCCAAAGCATACACAACAGACAATAATCTCTGGGAGTCACTGTCCTTCAAGGCATCTTTGTACACTTCACACTATTTATCTGCCTCTCTTTTTACAACCATAGTATTCATAACATCGTAGTACATTTTTCTTTCTTTCTTTCTCTCTCCTTACCTCCATAGCATGCATAACATTGTAATACACCTCTCTCTCTCTCACCTACTCTTCTTTCCTCTCTCTCTCTCTCTCTCCTTACCTCCACAGCATTCATAACATCGTAGTACATTTGTCTTTCTCTCTCTCTCCTTACCTCCAAAGCATGCATGACAATAATCTCTGGGAGTCACTGTCCTTCAAGGCATCTTTATACACTTCACACTATTTCACTTCCTCTCTCTCTTCCTATCTCTCACACTCTCTTTATCTCACTTACTTTCTCTCTCTCTTTCTCTCTATCTTCCTATTGCTCACACACACTCTCTCTCTCTCTCCTTACAACCATATCATTCATAACATCGTAGTACAGTACACTCTCTCTCTCCTTACCTTCAGAGCATGCATAACATTGTAGTACACTTTTCTTTCTTTCTCACTCACTCTCTCTCTCTCTCTCTCACTCTCTCCTTACCTCCAGAGCATGCATAACATTGGAGTACACCCCTCTCTCTCTCTCTCTCCTCTTACCTCCAAAGCATGCATAACAGACAATAATTTCTGGGAGTCGCTGTCCTTCAAGGCATCTTTGTAAACTTCGCTAAATGGACGACTCCATTCCAATTGTAAGCCCCACTTTTTGGCTAGTCTGAAACAAAACAAGAAAGCCAAGTTATTATATTTTATTTTTCACAAAGTTCTTACCACCAATAACCCCTCAAATTCAATGAATGAAAGCAGCATGTGATCATCCCAGGATTCGAACCCTGGATACCACACACAGAACCTACACACTCTAACCATTACACCATCAAGACGGTTAAAGGTTCAGCACATGACCACCATTAATATCCATTTATCGAATACTGGATATCAATCTAATTATGTACTGGACCCAACTGCACTATAAATAACCTAATGCTTTTGCGAGAGGGTAGAGCATTTTATGGGGTACAAATTTCAATGGACCGACCTCGTTACCAAACGTTCTTGAAGCTATTGATATTTTTTTTTTTTTAACATCGAGTCCATGGACCAGACCCTCAATTTTAGCTGATCGGTACCACCTGAGGTGGCAAAACCCCATGCTATTTTTTGGATAGTTTGATGCCTAAAGTTGATAAAATAGCATGATAGCAGTTTAAAAGGAGTAGCTTTTTGGTAGATATTACCGTTTGAACATAATGGAGCGATACAAGTTTTTGGTTCATTTTTTCGGAGTACAGTAAGGAAAATCAATCATAGCTTCACAACTAATCAACATATCATTACAAATGATGTCTCAAAATGTTGCTACTGAGCTCCTTTACAATTTAATATGTGATACATGTCCACGGAATACATATTTAGTCCACACGAGGTTGAAATGTATTAACAATTAAAAATTTCTTAGAATTTCAGAACTTTATATTAAGTGGCTATTACATCATGAAATACAAACATATCTCACCCATTTTGTTAACAATGTGTATAAGAGACACTGTGAAAGAACTGTATTGGGCTATAGCTGAATGTTTATCCTAATTGTGCTTCCTACAACAAAGAAATCTCTAATTTGATACTACGAACATTTTCCGATGTATGCCAACCGTTGGAGCAAATAAGTTGTGCTTCAAGATTTGAACATTGTATTATACTGCAAATTAAAATGTGCTAACTGTATGCTAAAATATAGTCCATGATCAATACCTGATGTCTTTAACCCATTGGCTGCGGGAGACGTTCCGGAAAGCCATGGCAATTTATAGCAATTAACAGGCTTTTAAAGCCTGTGGAGACGAGTGCGAGTGAGCGGGAGCCCGACAGGCCACCTATCCTCTCTCCAGCCAGGCGGCCGAGGCACTGAGGAGTATGAGCCATACTCTCGCTAGACATACAGTACAGTGCTTCCAAAGGCAAATGTAGTGCGACATCAGCGATAATCGCTCAGTATTAATGAATGTCTATGGTAGCGCTGGGGGTGAAGCCCGCGCGCTACGAAGCTCGTTCTGCTGTCATTTTGAAGCTATTTTCTTCTCGTTTTTGGCTGAATACAATTAATTTCATTCAGACACTTGCTCATTCAGGAGTGCCTGAATGAGCCCTAATATAGCGGAAAATTGCCAGCAGCATAAGTGTTAACATCTAAGGTGGTGAAACCTTTCTGGTGTCAATTTGTATGTAGGGCCCATAGATGTACATCACAGCATGACATCATTTAGTACTGAGTAGCTTTGTCCTTGGAAACGTTATTCTGTGCAATCCAAGCTCAAGTCAATAATACCCCTCCTCAAGATCCCCTGCCCTCGGTCCAGAAGACAAAGCAAAGAAGTATCAGCATGCAGGTAAGCGTATGGATCCACCACTAATCCAAGCAATAGATGCAGACACCAAAGTTGCTGTATTTACAGCACATAAGAAAAACATCATCTGGATTCTTGCTCGCATGGCCCAACCAGTGTCTCGGGGGGTGCCCAGCTGGACAGGTTTTAACATCCTGGCTTGAGATAAAGTCACAGTGGTTCAAGACTGTGTGGGGTATTTGCCGACTATTAATTCCCCAGCAACCCAGATGTCAACGGTAAATGAAGCCCTCAACCAGTCACTCGGCATCATGCAGTCACTTAAGTTGAATTTTGTAGTCTGTGTATTTGACCAAGCACTGTATGCAAAGACTACTGAAGTGGTATGGAAGCACTAAGAGAAATACAGTACAAGCATGTCATCCTGAGGTTGGGAGTATTGCACACCATATGCACGCTCCCTGCAATCATTGGTAAGAGTTTCAATGATGCTGGTCTCAGGAACTTGTGTGTGGAGGCTGGAGTCATAGCAGATGGATCTGTTACTACAGTTATGGAAGGCAGGAAGTACAACCGAGCTGTCAGATTGCACAAGTTGCTCTATGAAGCATTAATGCGGCTAGCATGGAAAGACTTTCTGCAATGGTTAGAAACTCAGCACATCAAGGACCTTGTTTACTTGGAGGAAACCCTTGAAATCATGAAGCATCTCTCTGAGGAATTTTCTCAAGCTGCAGTGGATGAGGTGGCAGATAATTGTTAATGTGTGTGGGAGTGCAAACTGGTTATATATGTGAGCAGACGATCGACACAGGAGTTTGCCCAACTAGTTTCCCGCCAAATTGCGTGGTCTACTATATGCTGACGTGTAAGAGATGACGTCACAACAGGACCGAGGTGGCGGGCTAGCTGTCAGGACGGAGTCAGTCGTTTACATACGGGTGAGTGGTGAACACGGCCATTGAGCTAATTAACATTGGTAGCAGAGCGTAGTTCGGAAAACAATGGCGTGTTCAACTAAGTGGCCACCAAAACTGGAGAATGAGGATGGGTATGAAAACTGGAAAAAGGATATAAACATTTGGTGTGAGTTGACAGATTTGGGCAAGAAAAAACAGGCATTGGCGATCCACTTGTCTCTGACAGGGCGGGCACGAGAGGCCTCATCCGAAATACCCGCCGCGGACTTAACCCTCCAGCCCCGGCTATGTATTATATATATATTCCTCGAAACCCGGGTGTTTTGGCCGAAAAACGTCTAGGCTAGGCTACCGTATATTCGTTAATCAGACTGCTTCCCGCATTCCCGCGCATCCCCAAGCGTAGCTGTGTTATTTACCTGTAGAATGGCATTAAGTAGAGCTCTCTAAGTCAACTGGTTGAGCTGTGATGATGATTTCATTGGAGATAACTTTATGGCCAAAACAGCCACTTTACACCACTTTTCGATACTTAACAACAACATACAGGCACACACGAACAAGCGACGCTCTCCTTCTTGTGGCCGGAGATGCGGGGCGACGGTCCAGCCGGCTGTTGTTTACATGCGTCGGACCGACGCCTCACACACGAAGCTCACAGGCTTTCAACCACTGGGCGTTCAAGATACCATCCGGGTACCTGTTATATGCTTTTTTATGGGCGTTCAAGAGCCCTTCCGTGGTGAGAGGGTTAAACAAAGACGACGGAGTTGAAGTATTGTTAAAGAAGCTTGATGAGTTGTTACTGGTGGACAAAGGAAGACGGCAGTTTGCGGCATTCCATGACATTTATAATCTACGGCGGCCTAGTGACATGAATATGCGTACCTTCGTGTCTAAGTTTGAGCATACATATTTTAAATGTTCGGAACAGGATATGACATTACCGGATGCAGTAAAGGCCTTTATGCTGTTGTCCGCTTGTAATTTGTCTGATAATGAAAGACAGTTGGCCATGTCTGCAGTTACTGAAGTGAGTTATGAACATATGAAGTCAGGTCTGTGCCGTATTTTTGGTGGTGAGACAGCAGCTGTTGGGACAAGTGTTGTGAATGTTAAAAGTGAACCTGTGTTTGTTACTGAAGGTAAAAGTGACATGAAGGAAGAGGAAGCATTGTATACAGGCGGTGTGGGTCGAGCACGGCCTTTAGCTAGAAGAGGTGCTATGAGAAGCTGTGGTAGAGGTTTTAATCATAGATATGGCAGGAAACAAAATCCTTTGGGGCCCGATGGTAGAGTGTCAAAATGTGCAGTTTGTGGTTCAAAATTTCATTGGGCTAGAGATTGTCCTGATGCATATGAGAATAAGGGGAATTTTTATGAAAGGGATGATGCGGAAGAGACAGTGCATTTATCCATGTTTATGGGTTATGCTGGTGAGGATGACAAGCACAGTGGAAAGTTGCAGAAGCTTGTTGATGAAGCTAGGGGTTGTGCTGTACTGGATACTGGATGATCAACAACTGTGTGTGGATCGGAATGGATTGAAAATTACATTCATGAGTTAAGTGATTATGAAAAAGCTCAAATTACCGAAGGCATTTCAACTTAGACTTTTACATTTGCGGATGGAGCCACAGTGCCATCGATGAAGCGAGTGACCTTGCCATGCCGGGTGGGCAATATGCGTGCGACTATCGTGACGGATGTGGTAGAGTGTAACGTTCCTTTGCTTTTGAGTAAAAAGTCGATGAAAAAGGCGAAAATGGTGTTGGATTTTGAGACGGACATGGTGAGAGTTTTTGGAAAAGACATTCGTTTGGAGTCTACGTCACCGGGACACTATCTGCTGCCGATTTTGTTCTGACTAGGCCAGAAATCCAGGAGTATGGTTACACTGGCCTCATTAGAAGCCGGTGGAAAAGGAACTGCACTGAAGCTTCATAGACAGTTTGGTCACCCTACATCGGCTAAGCTATTGAAACTTGTGAAGGATGCGGGAATTACCAATGCTGACTTGGAACGGTCAATAAGTGAAGTGTCTGAAACCTGTGAAGTTTGTTGCAAATTCAAGAAGGTTAGGCCTCGTCCTGTGGTGTGCCTGCCTATGGCAAATAAATTTAATGAGACTGTGGCTATGGACTTAAAGGTTTGGGGGAGACAGTATTTTTTGGTTATGGTTGACTTGGCCACAAGATATTGCAGTGCAGTAGTAATTAATGATAAGTGTGCCTCTACCATCCTTCATGGAGTGTTTCGGAGCTGGATTACTGTGTTTGGCCCACCAAGGAAGTTTCTTACCGATAATGGGGGTGAATTTAACAATACTGATATGCGTATGCTAGGTGAGGCTTTTAACATAAAGATTATGGCCACAGCTGCTGAGAGCCCTTGGAGTAATGGGGTTTGTGAACGTAAGAATGCAGTGATAGGTGATACTGTGAGGAAAGTCATGGCAGATACACGTTGTGACTTAGAGGTGGCTTTGGCTTGGGCGATTTCTGCGAGGAATGCCCTTACGAACTATTCGGGCTTCTCGCCTAACCAGCTTGTTTTTGGCTACAACCCTGTTTTTCCTAGTGTCTGGGCCAATGATCCTCCTGCGTTGGGGATGCCTCCATCCTGCATTGTGAGAGATAACTTGAATGCTCTTCACACGGCGAGACAGGAATTTGTGAGGATAGAATCCTGTGAGCGGTTGACCAGGGCTTTGCGGCACAACGTGCGCCCAAGTGATTCGAACATTGTACAGAATGGTGATGAAGTATTTTATAAGAGAAATGACGGTCATGAGTGGCACGGCCCTGGTATCGTAATCGGCAGAGATGGGAAGCAAGTTTTGGTAAGACACGGGGGCATCTATGTGAGAGCTCACGAGTGTCGTATAGCGCCGGCTCCGGGAAAGGATACAGTGGTTGAGGTTTCCAATACTGAGTTGGGCGAGAAGGAATCCAGTGAAGAGTCTTCGGGAGCTGTGTCGCAACACCCTCCAGATGACGAGTCCGAGGATGGTGACATGGTGGACATTCAGCCGGCAGTAGCTGGTACATCTGGTGATCAGGCTTCTAAGATCAAGATTGGCCAGCGGATTAGAGGTATTCATGCAGAGAGTGGAGCATCGGTGTCTGGAAAAATTGTGAGTCGTGCCGGCAAAGCAACTGGGCAGTATAAAAATTGTTACAACTTACAAAGAGACTCTGATGGCGGTATTGGCTGGGTGGATGTGCAGAAGGATTTTAGCACATGGGAAGTGGTAGATGATGATGTTGAAATGTTGATTCTGTTCCATTCTGAGGATGTTTTAAAGGCCAAGGACAGTGAGATTGAGAACTGGAGGAGTAATGATGTGTACGAAGAAGTTAATGACGTTGGACAAGATACTATTTCTGTCCGTTGGGTGATGACTGAGAAAATAAAGAATGGCAAGCCAGTTGTTAAAGCACGTCTAGTAGCCAGAGGATTCGAGGAGGACACTGTGGATTTACGAAAGGACTCGCCTACGTGTTCGAAGGAAGCGGTACGTTTGGCTCTTGCGTTTGCCTCGGGTAACCAGTGGGTTTGTCACTCTATGGATGTGAAGGTGGCCTATCTGCAAGGGAACATGGTTGAACTAGTGATTTATCTACACCCTCCTCCAGAGTATGCTGATGGTAGGCTGTGGAGGTTAAAGAAGACAGTTTACGGTCTATGTGATGCTGCCAGGCACTGGTATCTGCGGGTTAAGGATCAGCTGTTGTGTCTTGGAGCTCAAATGTCATCCTTGGATTCAGCATTGTTCTTCTGGAGTAATAGGGGCAACGTTGATGGCATCATATGTATATACGTGGACGATTTTCTCTGGGCCGGCACACAGGAATTTGAGCGACACGTGATAGAACCAGTGAGTCAAGCGTTCCTGGTCGGCAGCTCAGAGTCAAGAGCCTTTAGATATGTGGGTTTGAACATCATATCTGAAAGCGATGGCAGCATAACTCTTGATCAGTTCCAGTACGCTTCATCCTTATTACCAATCACAATCAGCAGACAGCGAGCACTGGTAAAAACGGGAGAATTGTCTGAATCAGAGAAGTCTGAGTATAGAGCATTAATTGGACAGTTGAGTTGGATAGCCACTAGGCCTGACATCGCCTTTGATGTGTGTGAGTTAAGTGTGGCCAGAAAACAAGCTACTGTTGCAGAATTGCTCAGGCTCAACAAGGTGATTGACAGGGTGAAGACAGATAACATGAAGCTGTATATTCCTTGATTGGGACCCATCCATGACTGCCATCTGGAATGTTTCTCGGATGCCTCGTTTGCCAACCTCGCAGGGAACGGTTCCCAGGGTGGCTTTGTGATCTTTCTGAGAGATGCCCAATATTTTGGCAGACTATGAAGATAAGAAGAGTCGTCAAGTCCACTTTATCTGCAGAGACGCTAGCATTACTTGAGTGTGCGGAAGCTGCTGTTTACCTCTCCAGCATTTTAAGTGAAATATCTGGGGGTGGAAGCTACAGAATAAAATGTTATGTGGATAATAAGAGCTTAGTAGACGCACTTCACTCATGCAAAAATGTGGACGACAGGAGATTGAGGATCGACATTGCAGTGCTGCGGGACATGGTGGACAGGGGAGAAATTGAAGAGGTATCTTGGGTGGAGACGTCACAGCAACTGGCTGATTGCTCGACGAAAAAAGGTGCCTCACCCGGGCAGCTGCGGGCTGCAGTCAGCCGGGATTAAATGGGATAACTTCTTTGTGGTATCACATATTTGTATGTGGCTGTACTACATACCAAGAAGGGCGAGTGTGATTTACATGTCGCCCACATTAAAAGAAGAGGACGAGAGTGATAACATAGGCAAATATGTTAATGTATTTACCTAATTGTAGTTTACAGGAGTTGAGCTAAGCTCGTGTTGTCCCGTCTCTCAGTCTACTTTTATCCAATTTTTTCTTGAAAATATGGATGTTCCCTGCCCCTACCACCTCCTCCTCCAGCCCATTCCATTTGTCAACACATCTATAGGGGAAGCTAAACTTCCTGATATCGTTCTTGCAGGTAGGTCTTTTTACTTTGTAGCTGTGGCCTCTAGTTATTCCTGTATCCATAATTAATATATCCTCCCTATCCAGCCTCTCCAGCCCTCAGGTGCATTTGTACATCATTATCATGTCTCCCCTCTCTCTCCTCTCTTTTAGACTCGGTAAATTTAATTTGTCTAGCCTCCTTTCATATGGGAGTTCTCTAAGTCTTGGAACCAATCTAGTAACTGCTCTCTGGATTCTTTCTAACTTGTGAATATGCTTCTTAAGATGCGGGGACCACACCACTGCTGCATACTCCAATCTTGGTCTAATCATACTTTTTATAATCTTCGCTAACATGTTCTCATCCAAGTAGTTCAGAGCAACTTTCATTTCCCGGCCATTGCATACATTCCGCTAAAGAGCTTGTTAATATGTTTCTCTGGCGACAAGTTATCTTGTATAATAAACCCTAAATCCTTTTCTTTTTCGGCCTTGCTAATTATATTATCTCCCATCCTGTACTCCCAATTTGGTCTATTCACACTTCTTCCCATATTTAACACATGACATTTACTTATATTAAATTTCATTTTCCACTTGGTGCTCCATTCGTATATTTTATCTAAATCCCCTTGCAGCTCCTCACAACTACTTATATTTGTTATTTGTCTCATAATTTTTACGTCATCTGCAAACATTGACATGTAGAAGTTTATGTCTATCGGCAGGTCATTCACGTACATAAGGAACATAAGAGGTGCCAACACAGATCCCTGTGGCACACCACTCTCAACTTTCCGCCACGATGAGTAAGTTCCTCTAATGTTGGTCCTCATTTCTCTATCTGTTAAATAGCTCTCCATCCATTTCAGCAAACTCCCCCTGACACATCCTATCGTCTCAAGCTTAGATAACAATCTCTTATGTGGTACCTTATCGAATGCTTTGGAAAGGTCTAAGTAGACGCAGTCCACCCATCCGCCTCTTTCTTGGAGTACATCTATCACCCTACTGTAATAACATAGCAAACTGGTAACACAAGATGTCCCTTCTCTGAATCCAAATTGCTTTGGCGTTATTATCTTCTTTCTCTCCAACATTTTCATCCATCTCTTCCTAATTAGCTTTTCACAAATCTTGCATACAAGACTAGTAAGTGAAACTGGTCTATAGTTTAAAGGGTCCTCAGGGCTTCCATTCTTGTATATCGGAATGATATTAGCTCTTTTCCATTCAACAGGAACCTGTTCTTTATCTAAGGAAGCTTGAATTATGTCCCTCACTGGCTCCACTAATTGCTCTGCACACTCCTTTAAAACCCAGGCAGACACTTCATCCGGTCCCATAGCTTTCCTTACTTCAAGTCCTCTCATCGCAGATAACAGCTCATCTCTAGTTATTTCAATCTTGCTAAGACCACTCTCCAGTACTCCCGCCTGTGGTTCGTCAAAACTTTCCTCTCTAGTAAAAACCGACCCCAATTTGTTATTCATTACCTCGCACATGTCCGATACATTTTCATTTTCAATGTGTGTGGGAGTGCAAACTGGTTATATATGTGAGCAGACGATCGACACAGGAGTTTGCCCAACTAGTTTCCCGCCAAATTGCGTGGTCTACTATATGCTGACGTGTAAGAGATGACGTCACAACAGGACCGAGGTGGCGGGCTAGCTGTCAGGACGGAGTCAGTCGTTTACATACGGGTGAGTGGTGAACACGGCCATTGAGCTAATTAACAGTCTTGTAAGCATATCTTCAGGCTGTTCGAGGTTTACTTAAATTACCTTAGACAAGATAACGGTCCACTCTCAACCTTCTGGAGGTCGCACGTTGATTTGGTGGATATCATGTTTGGGCTGATTCAGGCATCAAGAGAGAGTGACTGGATGTTGCATCTTGCATCAATAAGGGGAATGATACCTTGATGCTTTGCTTATGCCAGGCAGAACTATGCACGGTACCTACCCATCTACTATACACAGATGTCTCGCCTTGCCATTGAACATCCAGATGTTCATTCACAGCTCATGGAAGGCAAATTCTCAGTGCAACTCAGCACGACCAATCTCTTTGGAAATTTTTTGGTCAACTAAACATTAGAAGAGACTGTGAACAAAGATACACAGACACCCAGTGGGACCAAAGGATTTAGTCTAAAACCTGGAGCTGTCATCCGATACTACTTAACGTCAGAGTACAGAAGCCCTTTTTTTAGGCAAGTGAGAGACATGATCAGCCATGAGAATACCCAGCACTTCAGTCATCCTGACCTGCAGCATACTAGAGTGATTAAAGACGAAAGAGATATCCAAGCTTTTGTGGAACTTATGGAAAAGAGCTGGTTGAATCCACTGAGCCATGAGGAAACTGAGCTGGTAAACATGTCCACTGGGGTACTGGTCCCCCTGGATATTGGTGTTGATCTCTTACAAGCTTACAGAGTGGGAGAAAAGGCCTATACAAATTTTAAGCAAGAGTGGTTGGAGGCAGATCCCACTACCATTAAATTTTATGACAAAATGAAAAAACAGAATCTCGAGACATTTTCCCACATCAATAGAAACCAACCTGTACTTGGTAGATATCAGAAGCAGGTTGTTTTGAAAGCAGATAGACACTTCTTTGGACACATGATCCTTGTGGCCCAGAGCAGAGCCCTGCCTATCAGAGACGTTCTGGCACATCTTTTAGGACCACTTCCATGGGCCCTTGCTAACAGCGATGGTTCGTTGCGGAAGACCAACAAGGCTGCACTGGAATGAGAGCTTGAAAAGACTGTGTCGATTGGAGACATTATCCCAAAGCCTTCAGCATGCATAATTGATGGAATGAGCCTTATCCACAAGTTGAATGGTGATGGCAAGTCGTTTGAACAGCTGGCTGATTCTGCCTTTAACTTGGTTTTACATGAGGGTTCTGACAGCTTCAGAATTGATATATGTTTTATGTCTACAGGACGACCTCAATACAAAATGCTGAGAGATGTAACAGAGGCTCTGATAGCACCACAAAATAGAGGGCTATTGCACCAGGCCACAAAATTATGCAGTGGAAAATATTCCTGAACAATCTTGAGAACAAGACAAGTTTGATTCAGTTCCTGGTACAACAGTGGAAGCAACCTGATAAGAGGGAGAAGCTGCAGAACAAGTCGCTATATGTAACGTGTGGAGAAGGATGTTACTTGATTACCATGGATCACGGGGATGAATTTGCAAATTTGAAGTCAACTCAAGAAGAGGCTGATACCCGCCTCTTTCTACATGCCAGCCATGCAGCAGATGAGGGATATGCATCAGTAGTCATAACAGCAAATATACTGATGTGTTGTTGCTGTCTCTTTACTTCAGCAACAAGATCTCTTGTCCGATGTTTCAGAAGTCAGGAAGTTGGAACACAGAATTGAACCAGATACATAGACATCAGGAAACTTGTGACATCTCTGGGTGATGGTGTGTGCCAGGCTCTTGTAGGACTTTATGCTTTTACAGGATGTGACACCGTCAGTGCATTTGCAGGCCGTGGGAAGCTGGGAGCACTGAAGCTATTGAAGAGCAGCGAAGCCTTCCAAGAGGCTTTCGAGGATGTTAATCTCAATAGAGTTATTCAATGTCATGCAGAAGTTCACAATAAAGATGTATGGATCGTCCTCAAGTACTATTCAGGTGAACTCACTGAGATACAACCTGTTCTGTGCAAAGAGAGGAAGGTAGAATCCAGCCAGCTCCCACCTTGCAGAGATTGCCTAAACCAACATTTACAGAGAACAAACTACCAGGCTACAGTTTGGTGGAGATCACTTGTTAGCATCCAGTAATACCGGACCCCACAAACTTTGGGTGGAGTGCTGACCACGATGGAAACCTCGTAACTGAGTGGATGAAGGGACCACCACCTCCTGCTGCTGTTTTAGAACTACTTGCCTGCAAATGCCAGCATGTGTGCAAACTTCCTGACTGTGCTTGTCTAGTTAACAAGCTCAATTGCACAAGCATGTGAAGGCTTGCATCATGTACCAACCAGGGTGCTTATGAGGAAGAAGTTGAAGTGCAGCTGGACGATGAACATGAATACACTGATGATGAAACATGAAACATTTAGGAGTGTGTAAATACCTAGATATAATGTATTCAATACATTCCTCAGCCACTGATCATGCTGCTTAATATTAGATGTGGTATCGAGATGATAAGTATGGCTAAGCTACTACTATGAATTTGCTGTCATACCAATATAGATAGACATAAAGACAATTTTATAAATATATCTAGAATTTCCATCTTCGGTGATAATGCTGTGTGAAGTTTAACCCGCTGAGTGCCAGGGACGTATATATACGTCCTAGGGTGTTGTCACGCCCAGTACCAGGGACGTATATATACGTCCTTGCCGAAAAAAAAATTGTAGCAGCGAAACGACTGCACCTATGGCTTTCATATTTTTACCACATGTACCTTACCCTTTTGGCTACCCACCACAAAAATCCCAAATCCCTCCTCCCACCCAGTCGCTGACTGTCGGTCCCGTCAGAAGGAAAAAAAAAGGAAAATCTGTGGCGGCGAAACGATTGGACCAATCGGTTCCATATTTGTGTGACAAGTCTCTTACCCTTCTGCCTTCCCTCCACCACCTCCCACCACCCACTTACAGCGTAGAAAGGAAAAAAAGGAAAACAAAATAAAATCCGTGGTGGCGAAACTACCTCACCAATCGGCTTCATATGTGTAACACAAGTCAATTACCCTTCTACCTTCCCCCCACCAACCCCAAAACCACCCTCCCACCCATACATTCCGATACCATAAAAGTCTCTGTAGTCTATAGTGTCTTTTCAGCTACTGTACTTTCGGGACCATCGGGGACCTGATTTCTGGCGAAAATAGACAAGGGGAGTGTTTTTTTTACCATTATCCTTCCTTTCTCTCCCAACTTTATAGATTTAGCCAAAAAAAAAAAAAAAAAAAAAAAAAAAAAAAAAAAAAAAAAAAAAAAAAAAAAAACTCTGGCACTGGCAGAAGCACACCGTCAAAATTGGCTGGCACTCAGCGGGTTAAGGTCTGAGCTCATGGCTTCAAGGATTCATTATTTAGAGATTTCTTAGTTTGTTGTAGGAAGCACAATTAAGGTATACATTCAGCTATAGCCCAATAAAGTGTGTTCACAGTGTCTCTTATGCACGTTGTTAGCAGAATGGGCGAGATTTGTTTGTATTTCATGATGTAATAGCCACTCTAGTATTAACCCCTCCAACACGGAAGGGCTCTTGAACGCCCATTGCTTGCGTGAGTGCTTTCGAATGCCGCGCGTAAATTTTTGGTATCGTGGGAGGGTAGGTGGCGCCACCAGGCGTAAACTACGCCACAGCAACAGTATCTACCCCGACGCCATCATGGACAGTACGCCAAATAGTGATTCCGCTGTGTCCGATACGGTGCTTCCTATGACGCCCGTGCTAGTTCGTCGCGCCTTACCCCGACGCCATCGCCTAAATGTGTTATCTCCCGGAGGTATTGAGACGACATTGAGACTATATGAGCGTGCTGATGCCAAGTATATTGTTGATGATATAGTCAGTGACGACTCCAGTCATTATAAGTCGAGTGATTATGGCCATGAGAGTGACAAAGAAGAGCAATTCCTGGGATTTGCGAGAGAACATGACAGTGATGAGAGTGATGAAGGTGATGTACCAGTTGTTGAGGAAGCTGGTTTACCTAAAGACAGTGAACTTGAGAGAGTGAGTGAGTGGGAGAGTTCAAGGTTACTCACCAAATTTCGCATAAGTGACACGACGCCAAGCCCTTCCCCAGGTAAATCGCCTTTCAAGCTACGCTTATATAAGCAGAAAATACTTGAGAAGGCGGCCGCGGCAGCTAGGGAACAAGCCAAAATACTTGGTGAGGATGAGGCTGTGAGTGAGGGTGAGCGTGGTGACCCTTCTCGCCCGCCATTGTCTCCCTTATCTACCCACGCCACCCAAGATGACCCGGATGCCCCGCATTCTTCCCCACCACCCCTACCACTGCCAAGGGTTGAGGACCCCCCACTTTCGGCCTATTTGCCTCCTAGGTCCCCCGACAGGAGACATACTGCTGCCAAAAAGGGGAAAGGCAGGAAATATACCAAAAACATTAAGAAAAGTAAGAGAGTTTTGTTCGAGGCTCCCGCGGCGTCCACCCCTGCCGGCCCCAGCCATACGCCCCCGCAACTTTCCCCACGGTCCTCCCCACCTCTCCCGCCTTCAACATGTCTTCCTGAAGAAGTCTTTGAGCTCGCATCACCAATACTTGGGCCTAGTGACAGTGAAGCATTGCTTTCTGTCACTCGTCGCAGGCCAAGGAGCCCAGGACCTCGGGGGGACACAGCCTCACCTGCCACTCCTTCCCCACCTCGCCCACCCGCACGCCGCCCACGCATCACTCGTTCCCCGCCAGATTATGTGGGGGCCACTGATGATGAAGGGCACCTCTCTGAAGACTCTGGCCATGATTACATAGGTCCACCGTCAGGGCAAGATGACCACTCTGACGATGACTATATGGACATCGACGACCCTCGACCCATCCGCTTGGCCCGGCGTCGTGCTGCCCGTCATGCTGGCCGCCGCCCTGGCCGACGCCCTGGCCGCCCTAGGGCGCGCGCCTCCCGAGTTGGCCGTGGGCGTGCTGGGCCACCAGCTGGAGCTCCTCATCAGCGTAGACAAGACCCATTCTACGTTTTTCAGTGGCAAGACGTAGTTGATGGGGATGGATACAACCCTGATGTGCCAGCTTTTGATGAGGTACTGGAGGGTTCAGGCATTACCCCCAATTTTCCTGCAGGCCCCAATGCTCCACCAGATGAACTATTTGAGGCCTTCTTTGATGAGGAGGTGGTAGGCTATGTTGTCAAAGAGACAAATAAGCAGCACCAATTCCAGGTCCACTTTTTGGGCAAGGTGACCAAGGGCCACATGAGGCAGTGGACCCCAGTGACTCATAAAGAGTTCATGGTGTTCCTGGCACTCACCATGCTAATGCCTCATGTCAAGAAGCATAGGTTGCCTGACTATTGGATCACCAATGATCTGATATCCACCCCTGCCTTCGGGAAATATATGTCTCGCGACCGGTACCTTGATATCCTCGCAGCGCTCCATCTTGTCACCAACACCGACGTCCACCTCGGTGACAAGCTGTGGAAGATTAGGACGTTGTACGAGATGATGCGAGAACGCTTCACCTCCTACTTCAAGCCCTTCCGCAAGGTCATCATTGACGAGTCTCTTGTGCTGTTCCGGGGAAAACTCAGCTTCCGGCAGTACATCCCCTCAAAAAGACATCGCTTTGGCATAAAATTCTTTGTGCTGTGCGACTGCCAAACTGGCTATGTCCTGGACTTCCTGGTCTACAGCGGGAAGGAAGGGGACTTGCTTGTGGACCCCCTCATTGGCTTTGGCGGAGCAGTGGTGCAAGCCATGATGGACCGCTACTTTCATAAGAATCACGGCCTCTACACGGACAATTATTACACGTCCCCCACTCTCTCACAGTACCTGCATGAGCGCAAGACGGGGACTGTAGGCACAGTACGAGGGAAAAGGAAGGGCATGCCACCTTTCCCTCCAAAGACCAAAAAAGGTGATGTGTTCAAGAAGAAGTCGGGGCCCATTCTGGCTATCCACTGGCACGACCACCGGAAGGTCAACCTCCTGAGCACCATCCACAAGGGGGAAATGGTGGAGACTGGCAAGGTGGATCGCCGCACCCAGGCCAGGGTGACCAAGCCCGATGCTGTCCTGGACTACAACATCAACATGAGGCTGGTGGACAAGTCCGACATGCAGATAGGCTTCATTGACTGCCTGCGTACCTCGTGCAGATGGTACAAAAAGTTCTTTCTGCATATGGTGGACATGTCAGTTCTGAATGCCTACAATATATACAAGCTTCGGAATGTGAACACACCCATGAAGTTCAATAGCCTGCGGAGGTTCCAAAAGCAGGTGTTGACGGAGCTCCTGGAGAAGCATGCTACGCCACAGAGGGCAGTGGCACATCCTGGGCCCGCCGTTACTGACCGCTTGCAGTGTGCTCAATACTTGATTAGGCACAGGCTTGGTTCCCTGCCTCAGAATGAATCAGGAAGAACGCAGCAGAAGCGGTGCCATGTCTGCTACAACAGCAGGGTGAGGCCGAGGTCAGGTAAAAAGTCAACCATGGAATGTGTGGAGTGCAAGGTGGCACTCGTGCTTTAGAGTGCTTCTTTGATTACCACTCCAAGCTGGAGTTCTAATAATCATACTGAAATTGCCAAATAAAATGACAATATGTACACTATATATATATAGGCAAAAAGTGGAAGAAAACCAATTTATTGTTATACAAAAGTCATGTATTATGAGAAAATTGATACAAATACAATTACACCATAATAATATGTGAAAGTGACACATGTATATACCAAGTGACATTCATATGATTAGAACCTATAGAAATATAGAAATCAGTGAAAAAAGACACAATAAATTGTATATAAAACGTTTACAAATCATATAACTAAGTGAAAGTGACATAAGACCTAATATTTGATGGCCAAAGTATAATAAACACCTGTGATAACGAATAATCAGTGCCTAATACAACAATAACCTACCTCAATTACTAATAAAATGTACGGTATCGAGTGAAAATTAGCATTATCAGTGACAGTGACACTCTCTAAAGCATATTTGTCAAAGTGAAAGTGACACAAGACCTAATATTTGATGGCCAAAGTATAATAAACACCTGTGATAACGAATAATCAGTGCCTAATACAACAATAACCTACCTCAATTACTAATAAAATGTACGGTATCGAGTGAAAATTAGCATTATCAGTGACAGTGACACTCTCTAAAGCATATTTGTCAAAGTGAAAGTGACACAAGACCTAATATTTGATGGCCAAAGTATAATAAACACCTGTGATAACGAATAATCAGTGCTTAATACAACAATAACCTACCTCAATTACTAATAAAATGTACGGTATTGAGTGAAAATGAGCATTATCAGTGACAGTGACACTCTCTAAAGCATATTTATCAAAGTGAAAGTGACACAAGACACAATACTTGATGGCCAAAGTATAATAAACCTGTAATAACGAATAATCAGTGCCTAATATAACAATAACCTACCTCAATTACTAATAAAATGTACAGTATAGAGTGAAAATTAGCAATATCAGTGACAGTGATACCCTAATAAACATACTTTATATAATTGGCCTCAAAATAACTATTAAAATATCAAATAAACATCACATTCTCAATATCAAACACCAAAATCGTCTAAGGGAGATAAATACTTTGGCGCGAAGAGCAGCTAGGTGCGTCGTAGCCATGGCCGGGGCGACGCGTCCGAACACGGGAAGAATTTTCCGCCGAAAAGCACTCGTCTTCCCGCGCTCACCATTATGCAACCAGAGGGGCTAGAGACCTCTACTCAACGCCATTCGACAGAGGAAGGTTTGTGGAACACTATTCTTTTTTATTCATAACATTACATGCCATATTCATTGAATTACAGGAGTTAACATAGCCCAAAGATCGTCAAAACACCCGGTACCACAGCACAGTCGCGAGCTATAGCCCCCGGGGCTGGAGGGTTAAGTTCCAAAATATTAAGAAATTCATTAATTTGATTACATTTCAACCTCGTGTGGACTAAATATGTATTCCGTGGACATGTATCAACTTGTAAAGGAGCTCAGTGGCAACATTTTGAGACATCATTTGTAATGATATGTTGGTTAGTTGTGAAGTTATGATTGATTTTCCTTACTGTACTCCAAAAAAATGAACCAAAAAAATGTATCGCTCCATTATGTTCAAACGGTGATATCTACCAAAAAGCTACTCCTTTCAAACTGCTATCATGCTATTTTATCAACTTTAGGCATCAAACTATCCAAAAAATATCATGGGGTTTTGCCACCTCAGGTGGTACCAATATTGACTCTGGCCCATGGACTACCTACACGATCTAACCATTACACCATCAAGACAGTTAACCCTTTCCCGCACCAGGACGCGATTGCGTCCTTACATACTTTAAAACCTTTGTGACAATCAGGGGTGTTTAGAAACCTTTAGTAAATTAGTTTAATTACTTTAACCTCTGCAGTGGGTGGGTTGTGGGCAGAACACTACTTTTGGAGAGGTAATTAAAATGTAAAACTTGCAAACTAAACAAACCAAAACTTGGACAAAGGCAAAATAACTTGATCAAAATCGCTATGTGGAAATAACGCTTACTAAAATAAAATTTATGAAATAAAAGAACACAATCCACCACATAGGGTGTACATTACTACATGAGCAAGTTAATCTGGTTCCGAAGATAATTCTATTTCTGATTACTAAACGGCAACCCCTGGACCTGAGAAGGTTAAAGGTATAGTGCAAGATAGTGATAAGTTCTTTTGTCTTTGTGTTGTGCGGTTCCTATTTTTGTTTGTTTGATTTGCAAGTTTTACATTTTAATTGGAGTACCAGTAATTAGTCTGTCCTCATACCTCAATACCAAAATATATGTTTATGTTTTTATATTTCGTAATATTGGGTGACCTAGATGTGTGTGAATTTGTGTTTTGTTTTTGTGTGTTCATTGTTTTCGGTTGTGTTGTGTTGTCCCTATTCGGGCTCTGTCTCGAGTCGGCCACCCCCAGTAAAAAAAAAAAAATACATACATACCGGTACATTACATATACTGTAATATTGTTTTGGTAAATCTGCAATGCGTTATTTTCACATAGTGATTTTGATAAGTTTGTTTGTCTTTATATTGAGCAATTTCTGTTTAGGTTTGCTTTGTTTTGCAAGTTTAACATATTTAATACCTTACCAGTATGAACTAAGAACTATAGATAGCGCCAACGAACTTGACAATAATCTTGACCCCTTAACTATATATAACTCCGAATAAATGAAAGCAATCGAGCTGACATTTCTATAATTTGGGAAGAGTCCACCAAGACATAGGTGTGGATATTTACAGCAATTTACTAAAAGATCAGGGATCAAGATTATTGTCAAGTTCGTTGGCTCTACCGTACCTATAAGATCGGACAATCTACCAAACCCTCCAGGAAGAAATTATACTGGTCACCGAACAGCGGTGGATTGTCGTTGTTACTTACAGCCACCCCCTAAAAAAATATAAAACAAAAATAATAAAATAAAATAAAATAAAATAAAAATAGGAAAAGTGGGGATTGGGTCTGAGTAAATAGAAAAATAAATAAAGACTTACGGCCATCAACCTATCAGTACAACATTACAAACAAGGCGGGTGCCCAACCCCGAAAGGGGTTGAAATAGGGGAGCCATCCCCCCGCCAAAGGCGGCTTTCTAGGGCCTTTCCTAGCTGATGCTGAGAGGATTGGGTTCTAGTCATGTGGTGATGGGCTGGTCTATCAGAGTGAGAACTGAGCGATCTCTGCCATACCCATAGCTTACTCTGACTGTTCCTTTTACTTATATATTTTCTAGATCTCAAGTGACGGCATCTCTTCCGTGGATTTCGTGATTGGGAGGTCATCCCAATCACCAAGATTGGAAGCCAAAGCATCATATTTTTCCTTTGCCCCTCAACTTTCTCTTCATAATTGCCGAGGGGCACAGGGCCCTGGGTGAGGCTTTGGTTTCCCGGGCGTTTCCGCGCCCTCCTCAGCTCCCCGCCATGGAGTGGCTTCGGTCACCAAGGCTTTATTGTGGTAGGCAGGGAGGGTTTTGTGGGGGTGCTCGGTTATGGCCTTGGCCTTGCTTGGGGCCTTGGGGCTGTTCGGCCAGGCAGCTTGGGGAACAACGACAACAACATTACAAACACAGAATAGATCTAACCCAAAACTCTTCTTGTCCTTGCTGGCAACATCTCTCTCACAACATAGAACACTTAACCCCTTCTGTACCGGCGACATATTTTTGTTTTCTTTCAGCTGCATTTAGAGGATGTTTTACATACGGTACATACATACATAAAATTTTAAGACTGAGTGTTCCACACATACGTGCAGTTTCAGTCTCTTGTCCTAATGGCGGCGTTCCAGGCAACCCTGTCAAGGGCTGCTTCACTTGTCAAGTTCTTGGATTTGAGATCGGCACTTATAGTCCGATCCCAGGTCTTCCTCGGTCCACCCCTTGGTGCAGCTCCCTCCACAATCACAGATCTGCATTTTTTCACCCAATTTTGATGCTTAGGAAAGATACATAGCAGCGAAAGGGATTAATTGAGATAGTCTGGAGCCTTGTAATGGGTAGACGTCCTTCCTAAGCTTAGAAAGATATATAGCAGCGAAAGGGATTATTTGAGATACCGGTAGTCTGTAGCCTTGTAATGGGTAGAAGTCCTTCCTAAGCTGACTAAAATGATCTAACAGTCGCCAGAATATAATGCAAAGGATGTCCCCGGTACAGAAAGGGTTAAACCATTCAGTACCCGGAACGTTGTCTTAATCACATTCCGACAACTATTAGACGATTATAGTCAGCTTAGGAAGGACCTCTAGCAGTTAATATGGCTTCAAAATATCTCTACCAACCCTTTTAACTACCACAGATCCTTCCTAAGCTGTCAAATATTGTCTAAATATAGCTAGAATAAAGTGTAATGCACGTCGCTGGTACTCAGGGTTACTACTCCACTATCGAACACTTGCACCGGAGACAAAACTTCAACATCACCCCACTCAAAAATCTCTGGACCCACCCGAGAGATATGGCGGAATACCTGGACGCCGCGGTATTTCCATAACGCCCAGCCTTGGGGCTACTGCAATTGACTACTTGCGAGTTTCGTTCTATAAGGAAGTTGGAGCTGTAGACATCGATAATGAGCAGATTTACCAGCTATACTATGGTTGCACTATATCTATAAATACATAAAACCCAATTAAACATACTTTTTAGCCATCAGAAACCTACATAATTATTCCATTTCTATTTACTATCTATGTCTACAGCTACAAATTCCTTATAGCCTGAAACTTGCAAGTAGTCAATTCTCTCCCTCAAGCAATCTTTCCTTCATCCTATGACTTAAACTGCTTCAAGCTTCGTGTGTCCAGGTGTTTTGACTCCAACATCCCTTAAATTTGGCTCTGTCACTCCTTTGGCTTTGGGGAGAGACACTCGTTACAGGCAACCTGCCTTTTGTCTCCTTCATACACATTAAGGGGACATGGGCTGGTTTTCTGGACCACTTTCTCCCTCATGTTTAGCCCCATTAGTGTTCAGATGTTAAGATGTTTGCCCCATTAGTTAGTCGATTTTAAGACCTTTTGCCCTATTTCTTCGTCAATATTTAGACCTTTCGTGCTATTTAGGTGTCGATTTTTTCCCTGGCGAACGATAGTGAGCCTGTAATGTTGGAAGAACCGGCCTTTGGCCGGGAAATTTTTCTACCGAACAAGTTAATCTAGAAGGGGGATCTAATGGATGTTTTTTTTAAATTTGATGGAGGTCTAGGGAGGAAACTAGAACAATAATGAATACATGCAAAAAATTGCCCAAAAATTAACCATCCCCCCTTAAATAAATGTATGTATATACTCAGGCCCAATCCCCACATTTCCTCTTTTCTTCCTTTTCCTTTTTTCCCCTCTTTGGGGAGTGGCCGACTCAAGACAGCCCGAATAGGGACATCACAACAGAAAACAATGAACACACAAAACAAAATACAAATTCACACATATCTTAATCTATCTATCTATCTATATATTTACTCAGGCCCAATCCCCACTTTTCCTATGTTTTTTTTCTTTTCTTTTTCCATACATCTTAATAAAAAAATAAAAAAAAAATAAAAAAAACCCTACAAGAACAAGAACAACTCACCTTATCAGTGTTGGAGGATGAACTAGGAACTCAGGACAATCCACCACCCCCTCCAGGAAGAAATTATACTTGTCACCGAACATCGGGGGATTCTCACTGGATCGGTCCTCGGGGAATTGGATTTTGCAGACCTCGTTGCCAAAGCGGTTATTCTCGCTGTTCTTCAGTCGTGACCTGAACGAGGGAAGAAGGGATTTGGAGCTATGATCGTATGTTACCACAGAATGATAATGATCTATTCTATTCTATTCTATATACTCAGGCCCAATCCCAATTTTCCTTTTTTTTTCTTTTCTGGGGGTGGCGACTCAAGACAGAGCCAGAATAGGGAAAAAACAACAGAAAACAATGAACACACAAAAACAATATACAAATGATAATGATGATGTTATATACTGTTGCCTCTTGTGAATTAACTTAAATAATTTACTCACACATGCATAAGTGCGCGGAATTTCGGTGTGAGTAGCCTAGGTTCGAGTCCTTGGAGTGCCACATGTATTTGTTGATTTAATTAATTGAGTTTAGAAGTAAAGTTGGTTGGTGTAAAAATATAATACATATATTGTATAGACACACACACACACACACACACACACACAAAGAAAAGAAGTGGTGGTACAGGAAGAAGGATTGGAGGGAGAGGTGCAACAGGAAGGGGAAATAGTAGGATAAAGACAGGGAATATCAATCATAATGGTAAAAGCAACAGGTGCAAGATGGTCTATAGCAATGTGGATGGGCTGCTATCAAAGAAATTCGAAATAAATTATTACATCAGACAGGAAGAGCCCTTAATATTGTGTCTATGTGAAACTAAACTAAATAAAGGGATAAGTTTGGAGGGAATGGGATGGAACAACTATAATATCTGGAGAAGGGATAGAGAAGACAAGATGGGGGGAGGGGTGCTAATTCTTACACATAATAAATTGAAAACAAGAATGATTGATCTGAATAATAGTAAAGCGGAAATATTAGCAGTAGAATTGACAGATGATGACAATCAAAAGGCGGATATTGTAGTGGCCTACATGCCGCCCTACACAGGGGCTTGGGAAGAGGAGGAATACAATTTTATCAAAGATGAGATGATTATTTGTATTGAAAAATTAACTCGTAGAAACAATGAATTAATTATAGTAGGGGATTTCAACTGTAAAGAGGTGGATTGGGAGCAGAGAGAAGCTGGTAGCAACGTGAACTCGTGGGGGTATAGGCTACTGGATATGGTAACAGAAAATTTATTAGTGCAAAATATAAAGGAAAATACAAGAAGAAGGGGAAATGATGAAGCATCCAGATTGGACCTAATGTTTACTAGAGACCCAGATGTAATTTCTGATATAAAATACTTACCACCTTTAGGCAAGAGCGATCACGTTGTAATGGATATAGAAATCCTATTGGGTTATTCCAATATGGAGGAGAGGGAGGAGCACAAGGAAACTAGGTTTGACTATGCAAAAGGAGACTACCAATCACTGAGACAATACTTTAGAGATGTTGACTGGAGTGAAATACATCAGAGAAATAGTGTAGACGAGAAGTATGGAGTATTTAAAACAATATATGAAGAAGGAGTTAATAAATATGTCCCTAAACAAGGTAATAGGTCAGCGAAGGAAAAGGATTGGTTTAATGAAAAATGTAGGAAAGCCAAGGAAAAGAGAGACCAAGCGTGGAAGGCAGCTAGAAAAAGGTGTAATAGAGAAACTTGGAACAGATACAAGAGATTAAGAAATGTATATGCTGCAATCAGGAGACAAGAAGCCAGAGAATATGAGAAGAACATTGTGAAAAAATGTAAGAGTGATCCTAAGCTGTTCTATAGGTTTATAAATAGTAAAATGAAGGTAAGGGATAGAATAGTCAGGTTGAAGGTTGAGGGGACCACTTATGATGACGACCAGAATATGTGTGAAATTATGAACAATACACTACACTCAGTATATACTAAAGATGATAACTTTGAAGAAGTACCGGTAGGTGAAATTGGTGATAAACTGGGAGAGATTAATTTTCTCCCAGAGGAGCTAGTAGAAATAATGAAAGGACTAGATGTGAAAAAAGCAGTGGGACCTGACAATGTAGCGGGATGGATTTTGAAAGAATGTGCTGACGAACTAGTGAAACCCTTATATGAGATAATGAAATACTCTCTGGAAGTGGGAAAATTACCAATGGACTGGAAGAGAGCCAACATTGTACCGATTTATAAAGGTGGGAACAGGGAACATCCATTGAATTATAGACCTGTGTCACTTACTAGTATAGTGTGCAAAATCTGTGAGAAAATAATTAAGAAAAGATGGATGATTTACTTGGAAAAGAATAATCTACTATCTAACAGGCAATTTGGATTCAGGGAGGGTACCTCATGTGTTACAAATCTACTCAGTTTTATGACAGAGTGGTTGACATATTACAAGAGAGAGATGGATGGGTGGATTGCGTATATATTGACATGAAGAAAGCTTTTGACAGAGTATCGCATAGCAGGCTGAAGTGGAAATTAAAAGAGTATGGAGGGATTCAGGGTAGTTTGTTAAATTGGATGGAGGACTATCTTTCAGGGAGACAGATGAGGACTACTATCAGAGATAAATTTTCTACGTGGAAAGATGTCACAAGTGGAGTTCCGCAGGGAGCGGTGCTGGCTCCCATAATGTTTCTAATATACATTAACGACATGCCAAAGGATATAAATGCATATATGAATATGTTTGCAGATGATGCCAAGATCATGAAGCGTATAGAAGATGAAAACAGTGGTAGGGAATTACAGAGGGATTTGGATAGGATAGATCAATGGAGCAAGAAGTGGAAAATGGAATTTAACACAAATAAATGTCATGTAGTGGAAATGGGAGTAAGTAAAAGAAGGCCTCATACGGAATATAAGTTAGGAGAAAACACTATTAACCCATCAGAGAAAGAAAAGGACTTAGGGATAACTGTTAGGGAGTGATCTTTCACCTGAGAATCATATTAATAAGATAGTGGGAGAAACATATGGACTGCTAAACAGAATAAAAATAGCCTTTAACTATATAAACGAGGAGATGCTGGAGAAAATAATAAAAACATTGGTGAGACCAAGACTGGAGTATGCGGCAGTGGTGTGGGCACCACATATAAAGAAGCTGGAGAAGGTTCAGAGAGCTGCAACTAGGATGATACCAGAACTGAGAGAATTACCATATGAGGAGAGATTAAAGAAATTAGATTTACCATCTCTAATGGATAGGAGGGAGAGAGGCGATATGATTATGATGTACAAATGTGTGAGAGGACTCGAAAAGGTGGACAAGAAGGGTTATATTGTGAAAGATAATGGTAGAACTAGGGGGCATAGATATAAATTAATGAAAGGAAGACGTAAAGGAGATGTGAGAAAGTATAGTTTCCCTTACAGAAGTATAAGTAAGTGGAATCAGTTGGAAGAGGAAGTGGTGTGTGCCAAAAACATTCATATTTTTAAGGCAAAGTTAGATAATTGTAACTCAGGAAGCGGGACAATACGAGCCTAAAAAGCTCAACTCCTGTATACTACAAATAGGTAAAATACAAATAGGTAAATACACACATCGTCAGACCGTGGTGGAGGGCGGACGTGCTTGAGACAGCTGATTCAGCCAGCGCCTGTTTGTTGGTTTGGTATTTTTGTAGCGTTCATATGTGTTGTCCTTTTGTTTATTAACCCTCTCACCACGGAAGGGCTCTTGAACGCCCATAAAAAAGCATATAACAGCTGCCCGGAAGGGCTCTTGAACGCCCAGTGGTTGAAAGCCTGTGAGCTTCGTGTGCGAGGCGTCGGTCCGACGCATGTAAACAACAGCCGGCTGGACCGACGCCCCGCATCTCCGGCCACAAGAAGGAGAGCGTCACTTGTTCGTGTGTGCCTGTATGTTGTTGTTAAGTATCGAAAAGTAGTGTAAAGTGGCTGTTTTGGCCATAAAGTTATCTCCAATGAAATCATCATCACAGCTCAACCAGTTGACTTAGAGAGCTCTACTTAATGCCATTCTACAGGTAAATAACACAGCTACGCTTGGGGATGCGCGGGAATGCGGGAAGCAGTCAGATTAACACATATACGGTAGCCTAGCCTAGACGTTTTTCGGCCAAAACACCCGGGTTTCGAGGAATATATATATAATACATAGCCGGGGCTGGAGGGTTAATTATAATTTAAATGAAATTAGTGAATATACTCCCTAGTTTAAAAAGGTGAGAGTTGAGTTTGATTTGAGTAAGAAAGAAAAAGTAATGGATATTCCCACCGAAACTTATGGAGCCGAACAGGTGTAAACAAAGGCCAGCTGGCAGTATGGCCAGCGGTGGGAGGTACCGGCTCAGCCTGCCCCCAAGCAGGGTAACCAGAGACCCTTATGATCGTGATCATGAAGGATTTGATATTTCAGGGTTCTCAGAGGAGGGAGTAGTAATATCTGCATTTGCGGTGAGGTTGAATAAACTGGAGCGGAAGCTAGAGGAACAGGAGACAAAAAGCTTAGATTATGAACGAAGAGAAAAACGGATGGCAAACCAAATTGATATTCTGAAGGATGAGAACTACGTGTTAAGGGTTTGTATTAGCGAAATGCAGGAAGAAATGGACAGGATGAAGAAAGATATGAAGGATGTTGAATTAAAGAAGGATGAATTTCAAAAGAACGAGGAGGTAAGGAATTTGAAATTTTCGGAGATAGTAAAGGAGCAACAGATACATAGGCAGGGAGGTAACTTTGAAAAGGATGTAGTTAAGGTAATTAGACAGAAGGAAAATCTAGTGAGGGAGACTGCTGGAAGAAAGAAATGTATTGTGATAAGAGGAGATAAGGAGAAACACAATGTAAAGAGAGAGGAGAGAAGTAGGATAGAGAGAGACCGAGTGAGGGAGATTCTACAGGTAGTGGACGAGGGTGTGAGAGAGTGGGAGAATGAAATTGAAGACATGCATAGAATTGGAAAATATAAACAAGAGTCTAGCCTGTCTAGGCCAATGAAAGTGCAGTTTCGCACAGTAGGAATAGTAGAGGAAATCATGAATAATAAATGGAGGTTGAAAGATAAGGATTGTCTGAAGCATATTTACATCAAAAAAGACTTGGACTTAGATGAAAGAAACAAAATGAAAAGTTTGAGGGATGAGGTGAAGGAATTGAATGCCAAAAGAACAGAACAACAAGTGGATTTTTTTTATTGGAGACTGGTAGGAACGAAGAAGAAATGGTTCATCAAAAGCCCACAGAGGAAGACGGAGGGGCAAACAGAGAACTTAGGGATGAACGGTCGGACAGGAGAAGCGAGTACCAGTACCGAAGGACAGGAGGGAGACTGGTGTAAACCAGGAACAAGTGAGAGAAACAGGGCAGGTGGAGAGCACGGGGGAGCAAGGGAGAGAAGGTGGAGTGGAAGCGGGGGAGGAGTAGAGTCTGGGAATATTAGGGAAAGAGAAAAAAAGAAAGGTGTAAGAAGGGGGGAGATGAAGCTGATGTATAGTAATGTGGATGGCTTGCTGTCTAAGAAATTAGAATTGAATGACTATATTGAGAAATATAAACCACATATTATGTGCTTAGCAGAAACAAAGTTGAGAGGTGGTATTGAATTGGGAGTGTTGGGATGGGAAGGTACAATGTGTGGAGAAAAGATAGAGAAGGAAAAGTGGGCGGTGGAGTGTTAATAATGACTGACAAAAATATAGAAGCAAGTGAGATTAACCTAGGCAATAATAGATCAGAAATTATAGCAGTGACAATAAAAGACAAGGACAACAAAGCAACTGATATACAGGGTGATTAAAAAAAAGTGTAATGATTTCACATGTATGTCATTTCTTAATTTTTTAACCTACACATTTTATCTTTTCAGGTTGTGATGGTGGTATCATGCCATTTGACATAAGTCAACTACAAGGTTCTAGCTAAAATGGTATTCACAGCCGAGCAGAAAGTCAAGATAGTTGAATTCTGGTATGAGACCAAATTGTACGTCACAGTCCGTCGTCGGTTCTGCCGCGAGTTCAAAGTTCAAACACGTGATGGACCTAAAAATAATGTTATACTGAGGTTTATCAAGCACTTTGAGAGCAAGGGTACTGTCCACAGCACACACAAGGGGAACAGTGGACGTCCAGCAGCAGTCGCAAAGAACCAGGCAAACATTGATACTGTGCGCAACTCAGCCATCAGAAGCCCAAAGAAGTCTCACCGCCGCCGCTCCCAAGAGTTGGGACTCTCCCCCTCTAGTCTGTTGCGTATTATGACCAAGGAGCTCAAGCTATTCCCTTACACCATATCTGTGAGGCATAAACTAAAAGCTGAGGACATACAAAGAAGGCATGTCATGTGTGATTGGCTCAGCCAAAAGCTTGAACGCACCCCAGGATGGATCAACCACATCTGGTTCTCCGACGAGGCACACTTCCACATCAACGGCTCCATCAACAACCATAACAACATCTTCTGGGGCTCTGAGCTACCCGAGGAGATCACAGAGAGGCAGCTGAAGGGCCCAAAGCTCACTGCCTTTGTGGCAGTTTTTTTTTAGGTCCATCACGTGTTTGAACTTTGAACTCGCGGCAGAACCGACGACGGACTGTGACGTACGATTTGGTCTCCTACCAGAATTCAACTATCTTGACTTTCTGCTCGGCTGTGAATACCATTTTAGCTAGAACCTTGTAGTTGACTTATGCCAAATGGCATGATACCACCATCACAACCTGAAAAGATAAAGTGTGTAGGTTAAAAAATGAAGAAATTACATACATGTGAAATCATTACACTTTTTTTGAATCACCCTGTAGCAGTGGCTTATATACCACCACAAACTAGAGCATGGAAGCGGGAAGAATATGATCAACTAATCACGGAATCTCTAGATGCTCTAAAAATACTTTTTAATAGGAGAAATAAATTATTATTAACAGGTGATTTCAATTGTAAGGAAGTCAATTGGGAAGGGTTAGATGCGGGAAATAATAATGAATCTTGGGGCAGTAAATTACTGAATCTAGTAACAGAAAACATGTGAACACAACATGTTAGAGAAAACACACGAATCAGAGGGATGGATGAACCATCCAGGCTAGACCTAGTCTTCACCAGTGATCCGCATGATGTTAGAAAGATAAATTATCGTTGTCCCTTGGGAAAAAGTGATCACAAGATTTTAGAAATGGAGATGGATTTGGGAAAAAATGAGGAGAGAAATGAAGGACATAAAATAAATAGATACAACTATGCTAAAACTGATTTTAAATCATTGAAACATTATTTCCAAAGTATAAATTGGAAGGAACTAGAAAGCCTGGAAATGGTTCAAGACAAACATAGACTTTTCTTGAAAGTATATGAAGAAGGGATACATAAATATGTCCCAAGGTTCCAATCAGGGGTAAAGAAGGAAAAAGAATGGTTCAATATAAGATGTAGTAAGGCACAGGATAGAAGAAACCGAGCCTGGAAAGAGACATAGTGAAAATAACTGGAATAAGTACAAGGAGAAAAGAAATGAATACGTAAAGATACGACGCGAGGAACAATATAAATATGAAAGGAATATTGTAGAGAAGTGCAAAAACGAGCCAAAACTATTTTATAGATTTGTAAATGGAAAAATAAAAACAAAAGAAGGTATTGTCAGACTAAGAGTTGGAACAAACAGCTATGAGAAAGATAAAGAATTGTGTGAAGTTATGAATGAAAAGCTTCAGTCAGTGTTTGTAAAAGAGGAGGAATTTATAGAACCTGATAGAGAAAGGAGAACACCACAGATGCCTGAAATGAAAGTGACAAAAAGTGAAGTGCTGAAATTGATGCAGAATTTGGACGTGAGGAAATCAATGGGACCAGATGGAGTGGCTGGATGGATCCTCAAAGAATGTGCGGAAGAGTTAGTGGAACCAATCTATGAAATCATCAAATCTTCACTGAATGAGGGAGACCTGCCAGTGGAATGGAAGAGAGCTAACATAGTACCAATTTACAAAGGAGGAGACAGAGAAAATCCGCTTAACTACAGACCGGTGTCCCTCACCAACATTGTTTGCAAAATTTGTGAGAAAATTATAAGAAAAAAGTGGACACACTTCATTGAGGGACAGGGGGTGCTTAGCGAGAAACAGTTTGGATTCAGGGAAGGGAGATCTTGTGTATCTAATTTATTAAGCTTTTATAGCAGAGTTGTAGATGTTACACAGGAGAGAGAGGGATGGGTTGACTGTGTTTACCTGGACCTGAAAAAGGCCTATGACAGGGTGCCTCACAAAAGGTTATTGTGGAAATTACAGGTTGTTGGAGGTGTACATGGTAGGATGTTAAAATGGATGGAAAACTTTTTAATAGGAAGAGAAATGAGGACCACGATACGAGACGAATATTCACAGTGGAGGAGTGTGACAAGCGGAGTACCACAGGGATCAGTGTTGGGTCTGATAATGTTCCTACTTTATGTAAACGACATGCCAGAAAACTTGAATAGTCATATGAATATGTTTGCGGATGACGCTAAGATCATGAAGAAGGTCACCTGTATAGAAAGTTGTCAGGATCTTCAAAAGGACCTAGATGAGTTGCACAGATGGAGCCAAACCTGGAAAATGAGTTTCAATGCAGAAAAGTGTCATGTTTTGGAAGTGGGAACAAGTGAGATAAGGCCAAGCTGGGAGTACAAATTAGGAATTGAAATAATCGGCAAAACACGGCATGAGAAGGACCTTGGAGTGATAATACAAGATGATCTATCCCCGGAGAAGCATATTAACATGATCATTGGAGGAGCATATGGAATAATAACCAATATGAGAGTGGCATTTAACTATTTGGATGAATTTTTTTAAAGAAAACTGATAATGACTATGATAAGACCAAGATTAGAATATGCAGCATTGATATCATCATCATCATCATCATCTCCGACGCCTTGCTTCCCCCTGGGAAACCCCCACTAGAGGATGGCCATGACAGAAACGTCTCCAAGCTACTTGTCAAGACATGCCTCCTTTGCCCGTGCCACAATGCCCCTTCCACTACGTGGAAGTTTTTCTTCAATATATTTTTCCACTTTCTTTTCCCATACCATAATAATAATAATAAGCATGTTACTTATTTCTCATAAGCGCCAATTTTTCCGAAGAATTCACTAGCGCTCGAAAAGAGAAAGAAAAAAGAACAAAAATCAATGCATCAAAAGAAGGCTTATATACAACACACATTTAACAATCACTAGCAGTGGCAAAATAGCCTAAACTCTATAGCCATCTGTCATGACACCTCTCTCAAGATCATAGCTTCTCTCAAAGAGAAAAGTCTTAAGTTGTCTCTTGAAGCATTCAACAGAACTCAGTTGTCTCATGGACAGCGGCAACCTGTTATACAACCTCGGAGCCATGTAGGAGAATGACCTCTCAAAGAAAGAAGACTGCTGGAAAGCCCTTGGTTCATCAAGATGAAAAGGGTCATTGTCATGACGCACA
This sequence comes from Paralithodes platypus, assembly GCA_032716605.1. NCBI lineage: Eukaryota > Metazoa > Arthropoda > Malacostraca > Decapoda > Lithodidae > Paralithodes > Paralithodes platypus. Next base: position 1,601,704 of record CM064568.1, read on the forward strand.
ACTACACCATGGTGTGCCGGTGGGCGCCTGAGAAGCTCCGCAAGGTACCTAGGCTCACCAAATTTGAGAACCTTAAAAGTCACCAAACACAACTTAAATTCTATTCTTGCTCTTACTGGCAGCCAGTGCAGTTCTATGTGAAGAGATGTAGTAGGAGTTCTAGGTAGAACACCAAAAATTAGTCTTGCGGCCCTGTTAAGAACAGACTGAACTTTCTTCAAAATATAATTTGGAAGACCCACCAACAGGGCATTGCAATAATCAACACGAGAGAAGACCAATGAGTGAACCAACGTCAGGAGGCAACGTCTGGTTAAAAACGGCTTCACCAAATAGAGATTTCTGATGTGCAAGTAACAACTTTTAACTATCTGGTTTACATGCTCTTTGAAATCTAATCGGGAGTTCACATATACACCCAGATTTCGAACAGAGTTGGCCGGTCGCAGCTGAGATCCACCCACATTGATGGAGAGGGCACCCACTATATCATCAGCTCTTCTATTTCCTCGGATGATGAGAATATCAGTTTTACCATCATTTAGTTTAAGTTTTCTCGCTCTCATCCACTTCCTGATATCAGACATCAACAATTCCATCTTACTCCGTATATCAACTATATTTGTGATTCTCACATAAATCTGGGTGTCATCTGCATAAAAGTGAAAGGTGACATTATGTGCACGAAGCAGAAGAGACAAACTGCTAATATAAATTATAAATAGGATAGGACCTAAAACTGATCCCTGCGGAACACCATACTGCAGGGGTGTCGAGTCCGAGACCACTTGATTTACCATCACACTCTGGGATCTACCTGACAAGTACGACCCAAGAAGCAAGAGAGCGGAGTCACGCACACCACAATCATAAAGATCACTCAATAACAACTCGTGATCCACTGTGTCAAAGGCCGCAGAGAGATCAAGCAAGACCAATAGTGAGGCCACACCATTGCAAATGTTCTCAACTAGATCATTATGTACTCTAATCAATGCTGTTTCAGTTGAATGATGCTGTCGGTAAGCAGACTGAAAAATTGGGATAGTTTCATTCTGCTGAAGTAGTGGTTGTAATTGGTCAAGTATTGCACGCTCTAATATCTTTGATATGAAGGACAGGTTGGAGACAGGACGATAGTTCAACATGTTCTCAACATCAAGTCCAGGTTTCTTTAGAGTAGGTTGGAGTAGTGCATGCTTTTCAGAATGTGGGAAGCTACCTTCAGAGAAGCACTTATTAATTATTTTGGAAATAAACTCAACTGTGTGATCATAGACTCTTGGTAGCTTGGAAACATTTATGGGATCCAACGGGCAAAATGTTTTATTGAGGTTTCTTATGTAGGACGAGATCATGTCCACCTCTACTGAGTGAAAGGATGAGAGGACATTATTAGGAATGTGTCGGGGTTGGAGTACAACTGAAAGTTCTTCACCAACAGAAGCATCATCCAGTTCCTGTCTTATACGAGTTATCTTGCCAGCAAAAAATGCCACAAAGTTGGCAGCCAACTCGGCATCGGGTACAGAAGGTCTTAAGCTGACTCTTGTTTTTCCAAGTAAACTGTTTACAATTGAAGCCAACCTCCTCTGGTCATTACCACACGAGTCAACTTTTCCCTGATAATACACTTTCTTTTCATCTTTGATTGTGTGGACCACAGCTCTTCTGGCTGACAGATATTGCAACCATGTAGAGTCTGTTTTATTTTTCCGCCATTCACGTTCAGCTCTTCTACGCGCTCTTCTAAGAAATTTAACTCGAGTGCTATACCAGGGTGAATCATCTCGTACTATGATTTTCTTCTCTACTTCTGGACAGTGATGATCGAACACTAATTTAAGTGCATTTCCATGTACCTCCACCAGCTCATCTGAAGTAAGGTTGGAAGTATCAATACTTCCCAAGTACTGCTTTACTTCACTGCTAGCCAAATTTTGGTCTGCATTTTTATAATTTCTAAATCTGATTACTTTTTCATGTGTGAGTGGCTTAGGGAAATCAAAGCTGAAAGTAATCAAAGCATGATCAGAGGTATTAGGGTCAGCATTCTCAACATCAACATCCAGAACACCACCACAACCCACAGGAGAGAAAACCAAGTCAAGGGTGTGTCCTAAGATATGAGTTGGGTGGGACACATGGTTTACAAAATTGTTCTGATCAGTCAACTCAAGGAACTCAGGAGAGAATGGCTTCAGATGAGGGCTGTCAACCCAGTAATTAAAATCTCCACATATCAAAAGTCTTCCGGTTTTAGCAGAAAATTCCTCGAGAAACTGCCCAAACTCTTCCATAAAACCCCTATCTGTGCCACGATGGCCAGGCCTATAGACAACTGCCATTCTTAGAATTTGTTGATGGAGTTTTATTTCCACTTCCAACAGTTCATAGTAAAGAGGGGCTGGGTTATGGCTTATTTGCAAGATATTCACCAGAGATGTGGAGTAGACAACTGCCACTCCACCACCCGGATGATCTCCCCTAGGCCTAGGAACATTTATTATGGAATGGGTTTTAGGCAATGCCGCCTGGATAATATTCAGATCTGACTCGAACAACCAGGTCTCAGTGAGACATAATACATCAAGGTTACGTTCATCCAAGATCTCGCAAATATGATCCATTTTGTTACGCAAGGAACGAACATTCAACAGACCCAGTTTCAACCGGCTCCCATGTGCATTTTTCAGTTTTTTGAACCTACAAAATTGGTGTTCTCAATAACTTTATTTCTCTGAGCTGTCATTAGAGGACAATTTCTACTTGAGGCGAAATGATTTGGCGGCTCCGTAACTGATGTGGAGCTCATACAATTTATACATTTGGGGGAAGTCTTGTTGGTGCAGTCTTTTGAGTTATGAGTACCGGCACAGAAGTTGCATTTTGGATCCTCATTTTTCCGATAACTCCTGTCACTGGTATGACCAAAGCCCTGGCAGTGGTAACATTGTGTTACCCAGAAGCGATCGTATGCACGACATCTCACAAGTCCAACATACACAGAATTGCCATCATCCACAATGGAAGAGCGTATTTCAGGTGACATTTTTACTACCGCAGTCTTTGTGTGTGCATCACTCTTTTGCTTGGTGAATAGCAAATTCATAGCTAAGCCATCGTCGACCAGGGACTTTATTCTTGGGTTCTTGTTGAGGATGCTGGGAATGATCTCATTATCCTCAGCGTCATTAGCAATGCCTACCAGAGTCATTTTTGGCATCATCTTCTTTGGTTCGGAGACACTGAAGGCACTGTCCACCCCCAAACACTGATTGATGGCCCTTCCTGCATCTTCTTTCGCTTTCTTGGATGGAAGTCGTACCACCAGTACACCTGAATCAGTTCTAGTTAACTTGTTAACCGGAACCAAAGCCAAAGCAGTCTCGATTGCCTTTGTATCTGGTGGGCTTACTGGCTCGGAGGATCGGTCTTTTGGCTTCACTACCAGGACCTGATGGTCCCAGACAGTTTTTTTCTTTCCACCATCTACCACCTCAGTGGTGCGTTTGGTCGGCTCCTTTTTGGTCTCTTCAAATGTTTGCTGAACTATCTTGGCAAACAAGGGAATGTCGGGGGCAGCAACTTTAGTCTCAAGGATATCCATTCTGTTACCAATACTCTCTATCTCCACAGCCACCGCAGCAAGGGCACCCTTCACTTCGTTTACAATGGCAGTCTTCACTTCACCAACTAGGGCAGCCGTCAGGTCATCCAAGGTCTGCTGACTAATTGCTGCATCCTTTGCAGCCAGGGGGGTGGTATCGCAAACAGTGCAATGCCATTTAAATCTAGGTTTCTTCTTTGCAAGTACTCTGAGGTCCTCATCATCAACATTTATACAGTTAACATGAAAATAGGTACCACACGAGTAGCAGCCCAGCGATTTGGCCTTGCCCACAACCTTCCCACAACTACAACTCTGCTTGCGCGCTGCCATTTCAGTGGAAGTAACCAATAATTAAAAACAAAAACACCTGTATTTTGTATCTGATTAAAAATAAGAGAAAACCCTAGTTTTAAAAAAACGTGAAAATAACTACCTGGGACAGACCCCAGGTAGCGCCGTCCCCGTCAGTGCCACCACAATGGAAAAAAATTAAAATGGAAAAGAAAAAAAATGGAAAGTGGTGTCTGCAAGGTCACCGCGGGCAGGTGGGGATCGACTTGGCTACCCTTTGGGGGTAGCCCAACCGAGATGCGTGGAGAGACCACGCACAGGATGGCAGATGTGTGTGGTGCAAAAACTTTAACCAATTTTGCACACTGTTTTTAGCTTATAGCAGTGACAATGTAATATCCACGGTACTCAGCAAGACCCTATTGGTTACGATATTGCCACTGCGCAAAGCTGGTCTTCCACTGCTAGCGGTTCCACTCACCTGACTCCCATATATCTTTCTTGGCATTCTGTCTTCATCCATTCTCTGAACATGACCATACCACCTCAAAGTACTTCTCTTTATCCACTCAACCACACCACAATCAATGCCCAAAGCCTGCTCTTCCATTCCAAAGGACTCGTACACTTCCCCATTACTTGGCCCATCTAGCCTATTCATGCCAGCTGCCATTCTGAGAAAGCTCATCTCCACAGCTCTTAGTTTGAAGAGGTCCTCGTCACTTGCCGTCCATGTCTCGCTTCCATACGAGAGTGTTGGGAGCAGCACACTGTTTCTCAGTGACTTTTTGACTTCCTGGCTAACCATTCTTCCTTTGAGAATACTATCAAGTTCTCCAATCACTTTTCTCTCTTTTATCTCACTCTCCATTTTACCATATTTGCATAGTACAGCTCCCAAATACTTGAAACTTTCAACCTCTTCTAGTACTTCATTTTTCAATTTTATTTTACAACTTTTCTTGTGTTCTTTCTTGATTCTATATTTTTCCTTAAAATCTATAGTTTCATGCATTCTTCTCTCAAACACCATTACCTTACATTTCCCTACTTGACCTTTAACTTTCTCTTTTCACATACCCTGTCAAAGTCAGTGACCACTCTCTGAAGTTCTTCAGCATTTTCCGCCAACAGGACTGCATCGTCCGCATATAGGCATGTTAAAATCTTCCATGTTCTTCCCTCTGATTCCAGTCTAGCTCCCACACCCATTGATACAGCCCTATATTCCCTAATCACTCCATCCATGTATATATTGAACAACCAAGCTGACATGACACATCCCTGTCTTACACCTACATTGACCTCAAAACTTTCACTTAACTTATCCCCTACCTTCACATTTGCCATTGCATTCCTATAAAAAGATTTTACTGCCATTAGCAACTTTCCTCCCACACCATATACTGTTAACACATCCCACAGGCCCTCCCAGTCTACTTTGTCGTAGGCTTTTTCCAAATCCATGAATGCTGCATAGAGTTTTCTGTTTTTGGCCAGATACTTCTCTACCAACAATCAGTGGTATGGTCACCAGTGATATGGTCACCACATTTGAAAAAACATATAAACAAATTAGAGAAAGTCCAAAGGATAGCAACGAAGATGATCCCAAGATTGAAGGAGTTGACATATGAGGAAAGACTTAAGACACTACAACTGCCTACCTTGAAAGAGAGAAGGGAACGAGGCGACTTAATAACGATGTTCAAGGGAGTAAAAAGTTTGGAACGAGTAGATAGGGAAGATCTATTCGTGAGGGATAATGGAAGGACAAGAGGGCACGAGTTTAAGCTGAGGAAGGGCAGATGTCGTAAGGACACAAAGAAATTCAGCTTCCCATATAGGAGTATAGAAACTTGGAACAACTTGGAGGGGGAGGTGGTGAGAGCGAGGAACATTAACATGTTCAAATCTAGGTTGGATAAAAGTAAATATGGAAATAGGGCAACATAAGTTATGATATGTTAGTCCAAAATACTGGGAACTGGGAATATCCATTACGATACTTGTCTAAGTAAAATGGATTGATTATAAAGTAACTAAGACAGGACAACACGAGCGCTGCTCAATTCCTGTAAACTACAAATAGGTAAATACACCATCCTCTTAACTCTGCTCTAGATAATTTTTCTCTCTCTCTCTGTAGCAGGGAGGAAGTTGTAGGCACCAGTCATTCAGTGAAGTACTCCCGGGGAGAGCCTCAATGGAGTATATGGACTGCTGGACATCGTATTTCACCATCTGGTCTACTTTGCTGGGGTTTTTTCTCTGTGCCTCAGTTACAGCGCGTAGGGGTGGACCTAGAATGACGTGGTCTCGGGTACTCCGGTCCGATCTCAAAATAAAGATACTTGACAATAGAGGCAGCCCTTGACAGGGCCGTCTGGAAAGCTGCCATTTAGGACGTGAGACTGTGTCTGTAACCACATTCTCTGTGGACAAAACGGTCTTTAAACTTGTATGTATGTATGTTACACAAAGAGCAATTCTAGCTTGAGCTAAGATACACACATTCTTGCTTTCTTACATAAAACCATGAGCAATACACACCCTACACTGTCTTAACCCCTTCTGTACCGGCAACGTCCTTTTAACTTTATTCTGGCTACTATTAGAAAATTTTATTCAGTTTAAAAAAGTCCTCCAATAATTAACAGGCTTCTAACCATCTCACTTAACCCTTTTTACTACCACAGATCCTTCTTAAGCAGCACAAAATCGTCTAAATATAACTAGGATAAAATGATAAAGATGTCATTTTTCCATTACATGCATTGTAACAGCTCAGACAGGGTTGCCTTTCAGTAGTTGTTGTTGTTGTTCCCCAAGCTGCCTGGCCGAACAGCCCCAAGGCCCTGAGCAATTCCAAGGCCATAATCGAGTGCCCCCACAGAACCCTCCCCGCCGACCACAATAAAGCCTGGGTGACCGAAGCCACTCCATGGCGGGGAGCTGAGGAGGGTACGGAAACGCCCGGGAAACCAAAGCCCCACCCAGGGCCCTGTGCCCCTCAGCAATTATGAAGAGAAAGTTGAGGGGCAAGGGAAAAATGTGACGCTTTGGCTTCCAATCTTGGTAGATTGGGAGGTCAATCCACGGAAGAGACGCCGTCACTTGAGATCTAGAAAATATATAAGTTAAAGGAACAGGCAGAGATTGCTCAGCTCTCACTCTGATAGACCAGCCCATCACCACATGACTAGAACCCAATCCTCTCAGCATCAGCTAGGAAAGGCCCTAGAAAGCCGCCTTTGGCTCCCCTATTTCAACCCCTTTCGGGGTTGGGCACCCACCTTTCAGTAGTTGGAGTGTACTGTAGTACAATAAAGTCCTGGCACAGCACTGCCCCACCAGGTCATCACTGTGGCTGATGTTGGTATAGTGCTAACAAATGTGGGTAAAAAGAATAGCATAACACTGGTGGAACCGACATCCGGGTGAGGAACTGCTCTGAGTCTGCTCCTTCAGTGCTAATATTCTTGACCACATAGCAGGGTGTCAAACAAAAACCGAGTATTCATTTTAGTTTCATTATTGTATATGTAAAGATTGAATTAGTTAAAATTATGCATTTGGAAGTGCTAAAATAGCCAAAATAATGCTATTACTGTATATGCTAATTTTCTTACACTCCTCATATACTGTATCGTCCCAGTTTTGGTTTGTATATTTTGCAAGTTTTAAATTATAAATTCATTCAAGTCTTCAAACAATATAGCTCCGGTTTGACACCCTGACACATAGTGGAAATGACACTGTGAAGTGGAGCAGTGTGGGCATGTCTGGGAGCCAGTTTCAGCCATGACCAACCCTTTCAGGGTGCTTACTCTGGATTAAGCATCAACTTGATGATGAATTATCCAGCCTGTAAATCCTACCAATAAATAATTAACCCCTTCTGTACTGGTGATGTCTTTTTTTATTTTATTCTAGCTATAATTAGACGATTTTGTGCCGTTTAACCTAACAAGTGCGCATGGGGGTAATTGGAAACGTCCCCCTGTGCTGACGTATTTGAGGTGTTTCCGTCACTAAAATATTCATTGTACCATTAATAGCATTAATACTTATCCATATGCGCCTATTATGGGTTGATTATAAAGGTATTAACCTGAAACAACAATAAAACGAGTGAAAACAGCGTTTGGATGGTCAAAATCGGATATAACCCGCGAGTTGAATAATGTATGGGTGAGGCAAGCTGCTTTCCCGCCAATTTCCCCCAAGGCCACTGAGACACAGTCGATCGATACTCTCTCTCTCTCTCTTGCACTCGCTTGCCATCAGTGATGACAACACCCTGCTTGCAACTCGCTAATGTTAGCACGAAAATATACCTCAGAATAAGGGAATAACAGGGAAAATAGGTGATAACTGAAGGAGAGGAGGAAAGTGGGGAAGGAGGGGAGGTAGAGGACTGAGATTTTGCATGGCCCAGGGGCCAAAAAAAATAAAAAAATAAAAATATATATATATTTTTTTTTTCGATGTCAAAAGTGGATTTTTTTTTTCACTCACTCTTAAGAGTCTCCCCGCAGTCCGCCGGGGGAACTCTTAAGAGTCTCCCCGCAGTTCCCGGGTTAAGAAGGATCTGTGGTAGTAAAAAGGGTTTAAATGAGATAGTTTGAAGCCTGTTAATTGCTGGAGGCATTTTTTAAACTCAATAAAATTGTCTAATAGCATCCAGAATATAGGTACTGTACTGTACACATATGTCGCCGGTACGGAAGAGGTTAAAGGAATAATGACTTCTAGATACTTACATAATTTCGTAGGCATTGGGTAAGGTAGCAATAAAGAAGCCGCCCTTCTTAAGGTTTTCCGATACGTTCCTCAACATGGTCTCGGCCTGGGACAAACTCTCAAAGCAGTAGTGAAAGGCAAACTGGCAGGACACCAGGTCTACTTGACGATTGGGGTTCTCCAACAGCGGCTTGATGCGCTTCTGTGGGGGATAAAATGTAAAACTTGAAAACTAAACAAACCAAAACTTGGACAAAGACAATATAAAGGCAAAATAACTTATCAAAAGATTTATTATAGTGCTTTCTATCTATCTATCTATCTATTGCCTGACGCCGTGATCCCCGAAGGGGTGGCCACGAACGAACCGCCCCCATGCACCTCTGTCCCCAGTCAGTCGACGCCCCTCCCCCCAACCAGCACCACCTTCGTTCATGTACTTCCTCACTCCATCCTTCCACCTCATATTCGGTCTACCTCTCCCCCTCTGTCCCTCCACCTCGCTCTCATACACCCTCTTAGTCATTCTCTCGCTTTCCATACGTTCCATATGGCCGAACCATCTCAAGTTGTTCCTTTTCACACTTTCCAGCACATCTACCTCCACACCACACCTCCTTCTTACTTCCTCATTAGTCTGTCTATCCCTCCATGTAACTCCGCACGCACTCCTTAAGTAATTCATTTCCACTGCTCTCACTCTTGGTCTGAGTCTCTCAACCAACGTCCATGCTTCGCTTCCGTAAGTCAGTGTCGGGATTACCACACTGTCATGCAAGGACTTCTTCACTTCCATACTGACCACCCTATTTCTTGTTACTGCTTTTAGCGTTCCTACAACCCTCTTCCCCTGTTGTACCCTCTCCCGCACCTCTTCATCCATAGTCCCATCTTTACTCAACACACTGCCCAGATACTTAAAAGAGTTGACGATCTCCATAGCCTGACCGTTCAGCTTCACCTCACACTCTGTGACTTCACCCCTTTCGAAGACCATAACCTTGCTCTTCCCCGTATTTACCTTCAAATTCCGTTTTTCGCACACTGTTCCAAACTCATTTACCAGACCCTGCAACTCCCATTCATTATCACTCATCAGAACTGTATCATCCGCAAAATAACTTATCAAAAGATTTATTATAGTGCTTTCCTTTCACTTTAAAAACATTAGGCTATTCAGTGAGCAGTTGGGTTTGAGTACTGTACATGATTAGATTAATATCTAGTATTCAATCTAGTATCTAGTATCAACTGTCCATGTTATGCTTACAGGTACCTCCCCGATAGCACTATCGTTATTGAGTGCTGTACTGTATGTATTTTGTACTATTGCTAATATCTTGTCAGATTGCAAATTTGTTTAACACTTACGCTGCGGGCTTATTTGCGCTATTTAGGGCATATTCAGGCACTCCTGAATGATTAATCAAGCATCTGCATTAAATGAACTGTATTTTGCCGAAAACTAGGTGAAAATAGCTTCAAAATGAGACCAGAACGAGCTTCGTAGGTGGCGGGGTTCACTCGCAGCGTTGCCATAGACATTCGGGAAAACTCGCTAATTATTAGCTCTCGCTCGCTCGGCAACACTCTTGTGAGACACCCACGCGAGACACAGTTTCCCTCAGTCAGCGGCTGGCTGCTCTGAGGGTCGGAGGGAGGTCCCTCACGCTCCCGCCCACTGACACTCGATTTCTACGGTTTTTACAGGCTTTTAAAGCCTGGAAATTGCTGTAAATTGCCTATGCAGAATGTCACCCACAGGGAATGGGTTAATACAAATTTGTAGTTACTTTATTCATACAGAATTTAGTCAAATTTACCAGAACGTCCCGGACTTCCCAAGTTGACTAATTCCTGGAACGTGACGATAGTGCGTTGTTATATGTGCGATTAGTTTGCTTGGGAAACAGATTAACTTGCTCATTAGAAAAGGAATAATGCAGCATATGAAATCAAACCAACTTTTCAGTGGGAGACAGTTCGGATTCTTGCCGGGGAGGTCGACGGTACTACAGCTAATTAATTTGGTAGATGAATGGATGCAAATTTTAGAGGATGGTGATGTAATAGACGTGGTATATTGCGATTTTATGAAGGCCTTCGATAAGGTCCCACATAAAAGGTTAATAGAGAAAGTTAGAAGCTATAATATAGGGGAGAAATGTGTGAAATGGATAGAAGCCTTCCTGAAAGATCGGAGACAGAGGGTACTGGTGAATGGAATTGTAGGGCTGATAAGGAGGACATTTGTGTCACTTGACGAAGAAATCTTCAGGAATCTCTATACAGCGCTGGTTAGGCCGCACCTGGAATATGCGAACCAGGTGTGGGCTCCATATATGGTAAAGGATATAGAAGCAGTGGAGAAAGTGCAGAGGAGAGCTAGCAAGCTGGTACCAACGTTGAAGAACGCGGGCTATGAGCAGAGGTTGAGGACACTGGGGCTTCCGACACTGGCATATAGGAGAAAGAGAGGGGATATGATAGAGACTTTTAAGATAGTGTCAGGAAAGTACGATGAGGATGTGTGTGAAGGTATCTTCTTGATGCGGGAGGGAACAAGAACGAGAGGACACTCTAAGAAAATTTACAAAGAAAGAAATAGGCTTGAGAAGGCAAAGAACTCATTTTGTGATAGAGTGGTAAATGAGTGGAACGCACTGCCCCAGTATGTAGTCGATTCCGAATCAATAAGGGAGTTTGAAAGTAATCTTGATAAAGCATGGGAAGACAAGATTTGAAGTTTGATTATAAAACAAAAATACAGAATAGTAAAAATTTTGCGTCTGCTACCGCCGCCGCCAACACCGTGAACGACCGCAGCAGTGCAAGTACTGGTACTGAGCTGGATACACAGGCATAGTTTGCCTTTTTCCAGAGGATCTACTGTAAGAAACTGTAAGAAACTGTAAGAAAGTACTGTGTATCCAAGATGTTATTTGTCTATCTGCATGTCACAGACTTCATCTGTAAAATTGTAAACAGATGCTTCATGGAGGGTAACTTTGTTCAATCTGAGAAACAAGCTCTATTGGTGCCTCTTCTAAAGAAACCTGGACTTGATGCTGGAGATATGTCAAATTACCGACCTGTTTCAAACTTGTAATTTCTTTCAAAAATAATTGAGCGGGCCATACTTGATCAATTGTTACCAATGCTTGAACAGAACAAAGCTGTTCCTCTTGCTCAGTATGCATATAGGAAATACCATTCAACTGAGACCTCTTTATGTACAGAATGACTTGGTGGAGAACAACATGCAACGGGAAGGCGTCTCTCTTGGTTTTGTTGGATCTTTCTGCGGCCTTCGATACAGTGGACCATGACCTACTGTTAAAAGATCTGCACTCTTATGGTGTTCGTGAAAGAGCACTCTTGCTCCTCAAATCATATTTATCAGATAGATTTCAGCATGTGGTGATTGGCCATACCATCTCTGTTGTTTGGAGTTCCTCAGGGATCGGTTCTGGGACCGATCCTCTTTATATTTTACACTAGCAGCTTGGCATCCTTGCTAGATGCTCATGGTGTTGCCTATCACTTTTACGCTGATGACACTCAGTTGTATGTGAAGATAGAAAACATTAATGATACTAAGACCAAAATGAAATCTTTATTGTCTGACACTAAGATCTGGATGGCAAAGCGGAAACTCAAACTGAATGAGAACAAAGCAGAGATCATTATCATTCATGGAAATAGAAGGGGAAATGATTCTGAAAATGTAGTGACTCTGGATATGGGAGGTTCTCAACTTCGCCCAGTAAGTTCAGTGCGAAACCTTGGAGTATACTTTAACTCTAAATTGAACTATGAGAATCACATCAATCAGGTCATCAAAATTTGTAATCTCCAAATCAGAAACTTGTATTCAGCGAGACGGTTTCTTAACAAGCGCTGTCTTCTAACATTGGTTCACTCAATTGTCCTATCACGTACTCACCTAATTGTAGTATACAGGATGTGAGCCTAAGCTCGTGTTGTCCTGTCTCTCTCTCTACATTTATCCAATTTTACTTTAAAAGTTTGGATATTTCTTGCTCCCACCACCTCCCCATCCAACTTATTCCAACACTCAATGCTTCTATACGGGAAGCTGAACTTTCTTACATCAGACTTACATATAACTTTCCTCAACTTACAATCATGACCCCTGGTTCTTCCCTCGTCCCTCACCACAAAATCTCCCTTGTCGATCTTCTCAAAACCTTTCACACACTTAAACATCATGATCATGTCACCTCTCTCTCTCCTCTCCCTCAGCGTTGGCAGCTTTAGCCTCTCCAATCTCTCCTCATAAGGCAGGTCTCTAAGGCTAGCGATCATCTTAGTGGCAACTCTCTGAACTCTTTCCAGTTTTTTATTATGTTTTATAAGGTGTGGAGACCACACCACTGCTGCATACTCCAGTCTTGGTCGTATTATTGTCCCTATTATTTTTGCTAACATCTCTTCATCTAAATAATTCAGAGCTATTCTCATGTTAGTCAACACTGCATAGGTTTCACCAGTTATTTTATTTATATGCTGTTCAGGTGACAAGCTGTCTGCCACAACTACCCCTAGGTCTTTTGCTTTCACAGCTTTACTAATTATTTCATCTCCTATTTTATATCCCCAAGAAGGTCTATATTTACTTTTTCCCATCTCAAGAACCTGACACTTACTCGTGTTGAATTCCATTTTCCAAGTTTGACTCCACTCATATAACTTATCTAGGTCTCTCTGTAATTCTTCACAACTACTCCTACTTGTAATATGCTTCATTAATTTTGCATCATCAGCAAACATAATATATGAGCCTATTCCCACTTGAAGGTCGTTGATGAAAACCAAAAACATGATTGGGGCCAACACCGATCCTTGAGGCACTCCGCTTTTTACCCTTTTCCACGAGGAGAACTTTCCTTTTATTACTGTTCGCATTTCCCTCCCAATTAAATAATTTTCCATCCACTTTAATAATACTCCCTCAACCCGCCCCACAGTCCTGAGCTTCCACAACAATCTCTTATGAGGCACCTTATCAAATGCCTTCTTGAAATCTAAGTAAATACAATCTACCACCCCCCTCTCTCCCTTGTACAATGTCAATTACCCTATCATAGTAACTCAACAAATTTGTGGTACACGAATTACCTTTTCTGAACCCGAACTGCTTGCTTGAAATTATTTCCCTCTCCTCCAACATACCCACCCATCTTTTTCTAATAATCTTTTCACAAAGCTTGCATATAACACTCGTTAAGGATACCGGTCGATAATTTAGCGGGTCTTCTTTATTTCCACTTTTATATATTGGAGTTATATTTGCTTGTTTCCATTCTAAGGGAAGTTCCCCCTTGTTTAATGAGTGTTGAACAATATTAAAAATAGGTCTCACTAGTTGTTCAGAACATTCTCTTAATACCCATCCAGCAATGTTATCTGGGCCCATAGATTTTCTCACGTCCAATTCTTCCAACACGTCCAACGTGTGGACTATTGTATGCCTTATTGGTTGGCCTTCCTAATTACTTGTGTTACGAACTGGCACTCGGGTACACAAGGGCTCTCAATCAGGACTCGAATACGGCTCGCTGCCACAACGGAAACACACGATCCCAACCCCCGAGTACTGCCAGCCGAACAAAAAACACCAATACCCTCCTTCAATCTGCTATAACGGGGTATACAAGAACTCGGTACTAGTGTTCAATAACAGACTAATAAAGAGACAGGAATTATCTAGTCTGGTCAACAATCAAACAATGAAGTAAGAAACAACAACACCAAAGAATAGTGTTGGCCGAAGCCGAAGTAATCCACCCTTGACTATGAACTTAAGAAGTCCTCCACTCTCTACTTCGGATCGGCACTATTACGTTACGTTAATTAATAGTCCTTAAGCATCGAGCAAGGAATCTTCTGAAAAAAGTTAGATGCTTCTCGGATGCTCGTAAGAAGTACGTATCGGATTTTGAACAGTAATTCAATAAGCAAAAACACTGGCAATTAAATACTATTAAAGGCTTAAATTGGCATAAGAATAATTAAAATAATATGCAATAGTAAATGGCAAACATTAAAAGGAAGTACTCCGCAAATGCAACGGCAATAGCCTACTCGGATTGTGCTCGTGGGCCACTAATCACTAAAGTAGCCAAGCTTGCAACACATGAAATCAATAGTGCATAAACAATATCATACATAAGGAAAGCTTCAATACTATTCTGTATCTACTAATCGAGTAAAGTCTAGCTGGGGTACTGTGGGCAAAAGGTAGCAGTGACTGAGCAAAAACGGCTTGTAGCCTAGCGAAGTCCTCACGACTGTTTAAAGTATTACATTAAAACTAACAAGTGCACTTTGAGAAATCCAGATCCCTTGTATCTGGTTTTCTCCCGGCTCCTTGACAAAGTAAAAACAAACTGTTCATAAAATACAGGGTGGTTAGGCTCTTGCCCTCACGCACTGTAAATTATTAACTCAACACAGTCAGCCGCGAAGACAACCTAGGCTTCACTGAACCGAAACGAGTATGCAGGTTTATCGCTTAACCACTGCATCAAACAACAACTCGTAACACAGAAAAGCCTTACCCCAGTCTAGCATTACCTAGACTAGCAGAAAACAGGAATAATAATAATAACACACAGGGAAATGCATATACAAGTGCAATAAACATAAATCAATCCTATTCTAAGTTAACCCTTCCAAAATAGGCTATCTAATAGGCAAGTATCTTGTGAGAACTCAAGCGATAATACGTTGGCTGACTAGCTCTGCACCAACGGGACCATGGAAGTTAAACAGGGTAGGGAAAAGAGGAGATAAGAATGTAAGGTAGTAGAGAAAGTTCCCATCAGTCAGAAGAATATATAGTTAGCAAGGGAAATGAGAAGTCGCTCTTCCTAATGAGTTCTGATGAAAAAATGGCTAGACTTCCCTTTTATACCCGGCCCTCTAGTGAGCCCAACGTGAACTACTAAGGACCGTCCACTGACAACCATTACGTAATTTCTCTCTCTCCTCTGGGATACACAAAGGCTCCCCCTAGCACTGAGGGAGGGAGGAGTGCTAGTGAGTTAGGCCCACCTCCCGCCTGGCGTACCCACTGACCCCTAACTGTGGCTGTTTCTCTTCCCATCATTACAAGTAAGTTTTACACACAATACTTATAACTAATGATATAAAATAGAACTCGTTGACTCAGATGAAAACAAAATACATATTCATAATACTTATAGTACAACGGCTCACATGAACTAAGTTAGGAAACTCTACATAGACTACAGCCAAAGTTCCTGCCCTGACGATCCTAGCGAGAGTGGGGCATGACTAGGCGTTCTGTACAGCATGCTCACACGTGAACATGCGTCACACCTCCCCCAAGATTTTACTCGCTCAACCCTGAGCTAAAATCTGACAAACACAGAACCCCATCAAGCCCCTCACACCCAGCGACCGCATGGCACTAAAACAAAGCTGAGTTTATCACCAAAACACATCTTATTATAAAAAAAAATTCACATTTTATAACTCCTCCCAACAATAGCAAAAAGACACAATATCATGCTCCCAGAGCGAGCTTACAGCAGCTCAGCCGTTTGATAGTTTGTGGACTACTCAAACTCTATAGGCTATGATAAACTTATACGATTACCTATATCAAAAGAAAGTTTTTATATGATTTTTATATTTTAATATGTTTTTAAGGGCAGGCTATTTTCCTCCACTCAAACCCACACACCTGTGATAGCCTACGACTGATCATCCACCCTTAACCCGGGAGCTGCGGGGAGACTCTTAAGAGTTCCCCCGGCGCACTGCGGGAAGACTCTTAAGAGTCAGAGAAAATAAAAATCAACTTTTGACATCGAAAAAAAAATATTTTTTTATATTTTTTTTTTTTATTTTTTATTTTTTTTTGCAACCCCTGGGCCATGCAAAATCTCAGTCCTCTACCTCCCCTCCTTCCCCACTTTCCATCCTCTCCTTCAGTTATACCTATTTTCCTGTTATTCCCTTATTCTGAGGTATATTTTCGTGCTAACATTAGAAATCCGATTGGAGGGTGTGGTCAGTACTGATAGCAAGCGAGTGGTCGAGAGAGAGAGAGAGTATCGATCGACTGCGTCTCCAGTGGCCTTGGGGGAAAATTGGCGGGGAAAGCAGATTGCCTCAACCCATACATTATACAGCTCGCGGGCTATATCTCCGATTTTGACCATCCAAACGCTTTTTCACTCGTTTTATTGTTGTTTCAGGTTAATACCTTTATAATCAACCCATAATAGGCGCATATGGATAAATATTAATGCTATTAATGGCACAATGAATATTTTAGTGACGGAAACACCTCAAATACGTCAGCACAGGGGGACGTTTCCAATTACCCCCATGCGCACTTCAGAGGTTAATAAACAATCCGCGATCACATTGTCACATCCAGCAATATGACAGATGTCCAGGTTATACTCCTGCAACATCAAAGACCACCTGGTCAGTCTCATATTGCGATTGTGAAATTGATTCAGGAATCTCAAAGGGTGATGATCAGTGTAGATAACCACGACTGGGCCATAGGCTGGAACATACACCTCGAAGTGCCTGAGCCACAGCGCAATCGCCAGTAATTCCTTTTCTATTGTAGAATAGTTCTTTTGTGCAGCATTGAACTTCTTAGAAAAGAAACTTACTGGGTGTTCCACACCTTCATTGTCTGTCTGTAGCAAGACGGCACCAGCCCCTACACCACTAGCTGAAAAGGCCTGTTAAAGTCTGGGGCCCTGAGTATCGGGTGAGTACATAGCAAATGTTTCACCAAAGTGAAAGCCTTTTCACACTCAGGTGCCCACAAAAACTTTTTGTCTTTAGATAACAAATCTGTGAGAGGTGCCAACACCGTTGAGTAACCTTTTATGAAGCGTCTGTAGTAGCCTATCATACCCAAGAATCTCATAATCTGTTTCTTGGTTGTTGGGTGCGGAAATTTATTGATAGCCTGTACCTTGTTCTGAGGAGGGCACACCTGTCCCCTTCCCACTACAAACCCAAGGTACTGCACAGTGGCTTTTACGAAGTCACACTTTGCCAAATTTACTACCAGACCTGCTTCACTAAGTTTCCGGAACAAGGTCTCAAGGTGCTCACAATGGCTCTCAAAGTCGTCATCATAAATGATTACATCGTCCAAATATACGGTGCAATTTGGAATGTCCTTTACAATTTCATTCATCAGGTTCTGAAACGTTGCTGGTGCATTCTTAAGTCCGTAAGGCATAACATTGCACCGGTAGGTACTCCCGTCCACAACAAAACCACATACCTCTTTAGCACGCTCGGACAAAGGTACTTGCCAGTAACCTTTTACTAAATCTACTTTAGACAAAAAACGAGCATTACCAATTTTGTCAACACTATCATCAACCCGAGGAAGAGGATATGGGTTAGTTGGAGTCAAACCGTTTAACCTACGGAAATCAATACAAAAGCGTACCTTGCCATCTGGCTTAGGCTGCAGTGTTACGGGGGAAGTCCACTTAACTGTGCCTTTCTCTATCAACCCTCTACCGAGCATATACTCCAACTCATCCCTCAGAGCTGGTAGTTTTATGGGGGGCACACGGTACGGGATTGACTTAAAGGGTATATGGTCCCCCACGTCAACATCATGCATAGCCTGAGTAGTGAGGCCTGGGTGTTCAGCAAATACAGTGGGGTATGAACCGAACAACTGACGGATAGCATCAAACTGCGGCTCAGGCAAATGAGCTATAGCCTCGTCAGCCCTTAGGCTCGAGTTCCCCGCCCACTGATCCGCTGAAACATGTTGATCCCAGCTATCCTCCTCTGAAGCTTGACTGCCCCCCTCTCCTTCTCCACCACGGCCGCAACAAGCCAACACAGGGACAGTGAGAGGCTCAGAGGGGCGCCTCACATACTCTTTAATAAGGTTCACGTGACATAACTGGTTCTTTTTCCTCCTGTCTGGAGTGGCAAC
Source organism: Paralithodes platypus (assembly GCA_032716605.1). NCBI lineage: Eukaryota > Metazoa > Arthropoda > Malacostraca > Decapoda > Lithodidae > Paralithodes > Paralithodes platypus. Next base: position 1,620,342 of record CM064568.1, read on the forward strand.
AAGGTAATCTAAATCTGAAATTTTTCTACAATTTTATAAGGTCCAGTGTACTTCGCAGAGAGGGGGTTACCAACCAAAGGCAACAAAATTAATACCTCTTGTCCTACAGTGAACTTCCGGAGCCTCACTTTGCGATCATACCTGTCCTTCATCAAAGCTTGTGATTCTGTCAAATTTCTACCTGCCATCTCCAGACTCTTAAGCATGCGCTCACGGCTTTCAAGCACATACTTTAATAATGGACAAGGCTGCACAGTCCCCTCCCAAATTTCTTTCAGCATGTTAAGGGGGCCCCTGACACGGTGTCCAAAAATCAGCTCGTTTGGACTAAATCCCAGGCTCTCACCAGGTACCTCCCGAGCAGCAAACAGCACATAAGGCAATCCAAGATCCCAATCCATACCGTTGTCAGCACAATAACACCTGAGCATGCTTTTAAGTGTAGCATGCCACCGCTCAAGCACCCCTTGACTCTCAGGGTGATACGCTGACGATACTACTGCTCGTATCCCATGCTGTTGCATTGTTTGCTTGAACATGTTGGAGGTGAAATTAGATCCCTGATCAGACTGAATCTCCTCCGGGTACCCGTACCTTGAGAAGTACCACAACAAGTTACTGACTACCGTCTTAGCCATTCCATTTTTCATAGGGTATGCATCGGGGTATCTAGTGGCAACATCCATTATGGTTAACAAAAATTTATTTCCAGCCTTAGTGGGAGGGAGTGGACCAACCATGTCAACAATAATTTTACTAAAGGGTGGCCCAATCACAGGAATAGGGTGTAACGGAGCCTTAGGAATAACTTGGTTCGGTTTCCCGACACGTTGACAAATATCACATGAGTTTATCCATGACTGCACATGAGACTTCATCCCCGGCCACCAAAACAATTTCCCCAAAGCCGCCACCGTTTTCTTGGCACCCAAATGTCCTGATAATGGAGAATCATGAGCCAACCTAAGCAAACTTTCCCTGCAGCCCTCTGGCACGACCAGCTGGTCAACTGTACCTGATCCGCCCTCCCAGTTCCTTTTAGGATCTTGATATCGGTGGTATAAAATTCCATTCACGAAAAAAAAATCCCCTGCCTTTGCATCCCTATCTTCTTCTAACTCCACAGCCCCATTGGTACACTGCAAAACCTCTGGATCCTCTAATTGCAACTTTCGAATGTCTGTGGGAGCCAACATGTCTAACTGCTTGGTCAACAACTCATGCCCTCCCCCAACATCCAACTTAGACATCCGGTTTTCTCGCTGCAGGTAACGGTGCTGTCTCTGAGTCTCTGCCTCCTCCACTACTTTATCAACTGTGTTAGGCACTGGAGTTACAACAGACTCGGTCAAAGGTCCTGCTATTGGGTCTTTTGGGAGAGCCACTGGTTCTAAACTCTTCAAACTTTTCCCAGCCTTCCGCTTCTCCTTAATTCCCTTCCTCCGCTGTTCTGTGGCCTGGGAAATAGGCTGTGATACCTTAAATGCTTGGGAACGAGTTACCACACATGCCATCTGTTGGTGTTGACAACTCACTACCCACTCTTGTTCCTCCCTACTCACGTCGGCCGGCCTCTCGGCAACGACTAAGGGTGGAACGTCTAAAGTAGGCACCGCAAAGTCCTTGCCGAGAAGAAGGTCGACGCCCTCCACTGGCAATTTCTCAACGATCCCAACATCTAAGTCCTTAATCACACCATCAACTTCCAGCTCCACACGAACCAACGGGTATGACCTGGTCGCATTAATACCCTGAACAACAACCACCCATGCCGCATTAATTGGTCGCCCCGTGAAATTCTTCAAAAGTGTCTGTGAAGCTCCAGTATCACGCAAAACTTCCACCTTATGCTGGCAACCCGCCCAACTTACCCTACCGGTCCCTCTATGGGCGCAAAAGACATCACGGACAGGGGACGAGCCTTCCTGAGTCTTATACATAGCCTGTGACCTTGCCGCTGGCAAACTACCCTGGGTAAATCCAGACGACATTTCAGCCACACCTATGCTGCGCACCAAAGACACGGCTGCAGTTGGCGGCTTACTAGGACAAGATTTTGCATAATGCCCCTTCTTTCTACAATGAAAACATTCCACTTCCCCTATCGGTCTCTTCCGATAAGGGGCAGAGTTCTGACCCTTCTGTAATGGGACGGCTGTAGTCTTTGGTTCAGTCCTGGTATCTTGGCTTTTAAACTGAGGTTTATATCTATAGTGATTGTCCTGAGCTCGAGGGTTTGGAGTATCGCCCCTTGGGAACTGCATCAACACGCTTTACAGATTCACATCCCCTGATTAGCGACAACCTAAGGTCAGCCATCTCAGCTGCCTCTTGAAGAGTTCTTGGGTTCTTTTCTTTAATAGTTAAAGTCATTTCTGCACCAGTACACTTATAAAACTGCTCGAGCAGAAACAGCTCAGTCAACTGTTCTGCCGTCTCAGCTTTCTCAGAACGTGTCCAGTTTTTAAGTGCATCTTTTAAGTCCCGGGCATGTTCAAGAAAGGTCGCCTCCCTAGTCTTTGTAACACCCCGAAACTTCAATCGATATGTTTCCGGTTGCAACTCGTATGCCCGTAGGACAGCCCTCTTCAATTCTGGGTAGTCAATGCAAGACTCTAATGGCAGTGCATCATAAGCCTTCAGACCCTTACCCGTAAGTCTTGAGGAGACTAGAGCTGCCCACTTCTCTTCAGGCCAATTATGCTCCCTACACTTCTTCTCAAAACGATTAAAAAATTCTGTGACTTCAGTTTCACTAAATACCGGCACCAATTTGACTAAGTGGGCCAAGGACTGTTCTCTTACTTGGCCCTCACGGCCCATCCGAGTCCCTGTCGACTCTGCACGAGTCTTATCTAAATCTAATTTAGCACAATATTTCTCCGAGTCGTACCTAAGCTCAGCCTCATGCCTCCTAACCTCAATCTCATACCTCCTCGTCTCATCCTCCTGCTTCCTAGCCTCAATCTTAGCAAGCTCAAGTCTAAATACCATATCTGGAGACAGGCAGGAAGAGGGAGCTGCCACTACTGAAGGAGGGGGGGGCAAAAACTGGGGAACCACCACGTGCACCACCCGAGGGCACTCCAATCTGCCAATTCTCATCCCTCTGTGGGAGAGTGCTAACCTCCGGTAACTGAGTGGACGGCACTGTGGGAGTCGAGTGAGAGGGGATCTGGGGAGGAACCCCCCCAAACGCCCTCTCCTCCGAAACCCCATGTCGCCCACGCAACACCCAGGAAATCAGCTCCCCCTTGGACATCCCTGCTACATTGGAAATGCCCAAAACCTTGGCTATCAGGTGCAAGCCACAAACATCCACCCCAGTCAGCCTCTCCTCCGTCACGTGGTACCGCTTACTCACAAAAACTCTAGCATCCTCCTCACTGGTTACTAACGGCACACCTTCAAATGACATCTCTCGCTCATCGTCAGTGCTAATGCACGACATACTGAAGTCCACAAAAAAATTCTCGAGACAAAAGTGTTAAACTTCCTATGCAAGCACAAATTACTAAATTAACTGGAGTCTCTTAAATGCTTTACTAATTGCCATACAAAAAAAACTATTCTTCAATATGCACGCTAAAATACAAACAAACAAATGTTGTACAACTCTGCAAACATTTATACTGTTCACAAAATCCTAAGCAAGGTCGCCATTTGTTACGAACTGGCACTCGGGTACACAAGGGCTCTCAATCAGGACTCGAATACGGCTCGCTGCCACAACGGAAACACACGATCCCAACCCCTGAGTACTGCCAGCCGAACAAAAAACACCAATACCCTCCAGAGTTCAAAATGCTATAACGGGGTATACAAGAACTCGGTACTAGTGTTCAATAACAGACTAATAAAGAGACAGGAATTATCTAGTCTGGTCAACAATCAAACAATGAAGTAAGAACAACACCAAAGAATAGTGTTGGCCGAAGCCGAAGTAATCCACCCTTGACTATGAACTTAAGAAGTCCTCCACTCTCTACTTCGGATCGGCACTATTACGTTACGTTAATTAATAGTCCTTAAGCATCGAGCAAGGAATCTTCTGAAAAAAGTTAGATGCTTCTCGGATGCTCGTAAGAAGTACGTATCGGATTTTGAACAGTAATTCAATAAGCAAAAACACTGGCAATTAAATACTATTAAAGGCTTAAATTGGCATAAGAATAATTAAAATAATATGCAATAGTAAATGGCAAACATTAAAAGGAAGTACTCCGCAAATGCAACGGCAATAGCCTACTCGGATTGTGCTCGTGGGCCACTAATCACTAAAGTAGCCAAGCTTGCAACACATGAAATCAATAGTGCATAAACAATATCATACATAAGGAAAGCTTCAATACTATTCTGTATCTACTAATCGAGTAAAGTCTAGCTGGGGTACTGTGGGCAAAAGGTAGCAGAGACTGAGCAAAAACGGATTGTAGCCTAGCGAAGTCCTCACGACTGTTTAAAGTATTACATTAAAACTAACAAGTGCACTTTGAGAAATCCAGATCCCTTGTATCTGGTTTTCTCCCGGCTCCTTGACAAAGTAAAAACAAACTGTTAATAAAATACAGGGTGGTTAGGCTCTTGCCCTCACGCACTGTAAATTATTAACTCAACACAGTCAGCCGCGAAGACAACCTAGGCTTCACTGAACCGAAACGAGTATGCAGGTTTATCGCTTAACCACTGCATCAAACAACAACTCGTAACACAGAAAAGCCTTACCCCAGTCTAGCATTACCTAGACTAGCAGAAAACAGGAATAATAATAATAACACACAGGGAAATGCATATACAAGTGCAACAAACATAAATCAATCCTATTCTAAGTTAACCCTTCCAAAATAGGCTATCTAATAGGCAAGTATCTCGTGAGAACTCAAGCGATAATACGTTGGCTGACTAGCTCTGCACCAACGGGACCATGGAAGTTAAACAGGGTAGGGAAAAGAGGAGATAAGAATGTAAGGTAGTAGAGAAAGTTCCCATCAGTCAGAAGAATATATATAGTTAGCAAGGGAAATGAGAAGTCGCTCTGCCTAATGAGTTCTGATGAAAAAATGGCTAGACTTCCCTTTTATACCCGGCCCTCTAGTGAGCCCAACGTGAACTACTAAGGACCGCCCACTGACAACCATTACGTAATTTCTCTCTCTCCTCTGGGATACACAAAGGCTCCCCCTAGCACTGAGGGAGGGAGGAGTGCTAGTGAGTTAGGCCCACCTCCCGCCTGGTGTACCCACTGACCCCTAACTGTGGCTGTTTCTCTTCCCATCATTACAAATAAGTTTTACACACAATACTTATAACTAATGATATAAAATAGAACTCGTTGACTCAGATGAAAACAAAATACATATTCATAATACTTATAGTACAACGGCTCACATGAACTAAGTTAGGAAACTCTACATAGACTACAGCCAAAGTTCCTGCCCTGACGATCCTAGCGAGAGTGGGGCATGACTAGGCGTTCTGTACAGCATGCTCACACGTGAACATGCATCACACTTGCTACAAAAAGTTCAGTCCATGCTAAATAGAACAGCGAGGCGGGTGCCAAACCCCGAAAGGGGTTGAAATAGGGGAGCCAAAGGCGGCTTTCTAGGGCCTTTCCTAGCTGATGCTGAGAGGATTGGGTTCTAGTCATGTGGTGATGGGCTGGTCTATCAGAGTGATAACTGAGCGATCTCTTCCATACCCATAGCTTACTCTGACTGTTCCTTTTGCTTATATATTTTCTAGATCTCAAGTGACGGCGTCTCTTCCGTGGATTGACCTCCCAATCTACCAAGATTGGAAGCCAAAGCGTCACATTTTTCCTTTGCCCCTCAACTTTCTCTTCATAATTGCTGAGGGGCACAGGGCCCTGGGTGGGGCTTTGATTTCCCGGGCGTTTCTGCACCCTCCTCAGCTCCCCGCCATGGAGTGGCTTCGGTCACCCAGGCTTTATTGTGGCAGGCAGGGAGGGTTCTGTGGGGGCGCTCGGTTATGGCCTTGGCCTTGCTCGGGGCCTTGGGGCTGTTCGGCCAGGCAGCTTGGGGAACAACAAAAACAACAACAACCCCCACTTCTTCATATTTGATAGAGCTGCACTGGTTGCCAGTTAAAGCTAGGATAGAGTTTAAGTTGTGTCTTATGACTTTTAAGGCACTTATGTTTGGCGAAACTAAGTATCTTGCTGACCTCTTGAGACGCCCTTTGGCATGTTCTGGTGAGATCCTGAGAAGCAGTGATGATGTGCTGCGTCTTGATGAACCGGTAGCTATCCAGCAGTCCTCTTTCTCTGATCGGTCCTTTTCTTTCGTGGCTCCTAGGTTATATAATGAATTGCCTTTATCAATTAGACAGCTGAACTCCATGGACTCTTTCAAAAAACAGTTGAAAACCTTTCTCTTCTGTAGGAGTTATGATCTTGCAAGTGGCACAGTGACAGGTCGTTACAGACTCTAACTGCTGCCATGTTAAATAGTTGTTGTTGCTTGAACTACAGGTGAACTGCATCACACTTCTCTTGATTGTGGTGCAATGTGTTACGAGCGCTAGTGAATTCCTCTGGAAGAACTGGCGCTTGCGAGAAATAAAAGACCAGATTATTATTATTAGCCTATTATTATTATATCCCATTTTCTTTATCTCTTCTCACCTTAGTACAGTCGGCCACAATAAACTCAGCAGTAAACCCCCCCGGACCTCTGTTTCTCTTCATGGTGTTGTTGTAACGTTCCTGACATTGTTCCATGGATGTGGCTGCTATGTCCGCACACACTAGGTGACGTATGTTGCCCTGGGGGGGAGAGAAAGAGAGAAGGTATTGTTTGGTTAAAAGCAACCCCATATGAGCCATTGTATTTATGTACGGCTTGTATAATTTTCCTACTCGACGAGACAGAGAAAGGGGCGAGGGAACGCGAAAGTGGGCCTGGACCCTGAGAATAAGAACTTAAAATGTTGAAATGTTGTTTCTGTTCGTGCTCTGTCTCGTGTCGGCCACCCCCAGCAATGGGGTATGTGCCTGAGTATATACATACATACATATATACCGGTACTCAGGCACATACCCCACTGCTGGGGGTGGCCAACACGAGATAGAGCCCAAACAGAAACAACATTTAAAGTTCCTATTCTCAAAGTCCGGGACCACTTTCGTGTTCCCTCGTCCATTTCTCCGCCTCGTCGAGCCATTGCATGCAGTGAATTATGAAGTAACACCAAGAATTATAGACAGTTTAATATAAGTAGGCCAGAAATCTTGACCTCTATTCTCTGTAACTCAAAAAGGGCTAGAGCAATTAAGCTGTAAATTCCCACACCCATTACCTGACTGAGTATGGTAAAAATTCATATTATCACCAACCCACCAATTAACTTACAAATAAACCTAATTAATGAAATCAGTGAAACTAATGAATACATGTGGTACCGTACTCCAAGGATTCTAACCAAGGATACTCACAACGCAATTCCGTGCACTAACCATTACGCTATCAATACAGTTCAATTACAGCTGCATTACTGAAGTCCTTTTTGAGTAATGAGAGTTTGGGGTTGGGATTTCTGGCCTACCTATGATATAATCTATTAACTATACCCTGTTCCAAGTAGGTAGGCCAGAAATCATGAACCCTAACCTCTGTAACTCAATTGCTAACAACATTACTGCAAATAGGCAATCTCTTGCATCCACCTTCAAACTAGAAATTAACCCCTTCTGTACCGGTGACGTCTTTTTTACTTTATTCTGGCTACAGTAAGATGATGTTCACTTTAACAGTTTAAAAAGGGCCTCCAGCAATGAACAGGCTTCAAACTTTCACACTTAATTTTTTTTTACTGACATAGATGCTTCTTAAAACTGCAAAAAAAAAATATATATATAGCTAGATAATACTTGAAAAGACGTCGACAGTACGGAATGGGTTAATCTGTGAGAACATTAAATCTAGCCACACCTCCACAGCACCTGTATCTGCTCAGAACTGTACATAGATAAAGGTCTTTAACCCCTTCTGTACAGTGCCTGTCATATGACGGGCACCATTTTGAGGCTATTATGAGCCCCAAGAGCGAGGCCAGCCGTTGGAGGGAGCGCAAGGGGGCTCCAACCGCAGGTCACAGGTGCCGGGCACACACTGAGCTGTGAGAAAAGGCTCGCACACTCATAAGCAGTATCACACATAGCAAAAACAGATTTTTTTTTCCCTTTTTTACCGATTTTGGCCTTCGTTTGCAAGATCGTTGCAAGATAACCAGATGTCATACAAGGATGATTCAGGTGTCATTGGAAAGCTCTCTCATTGTACTCTCATGGATATATAATTGTATTACGCTCTGGCTCTTGCTTATACACGAAAAAGAGCATGGAATGAAGGTAATTTCAGGCAATTATGCCCGCAGCATGATAAAAACCTAACAATGATGATGATACTCAAACAAAATAACTCACTTTCTGATATTTCAGTAGATCGCCTCCCTTTCCACATCCCAGATCCAAGACAGAGACCGGGTAGCCGTCCACCTGGCGATCCCGGACTTGTTCCAGACAGTAACTGATGAGGTAGCTCTTGACCCAGTTGTTAAAGTTGCGCATGTGGAAGATTCGACTGTTGGCGCGCTCCTTGCGACCCTTCTCTTCTATGTTGTTGTAGTGACTCGCCACCACCGACCCTAAAATTGGTGGTACTGCATTAACCCTCCAGCCCCGGTTACGCATTACATAAATATTCCCCGAAACCCGGGTGTTTTGGCCGAAAAATGTCTAGGCTAGGCTACCGTATATTTGTTAATCTGACTGCTTCCCGCATTCCCGCGCATCCCCAAGCGTAGCTGTGTTATTTACCTGTAGAATGGCGTTAAGTAGAGCTCTCTAAGTCAACTGGTTGAGTTGTGATGATGATTTCATTGGAGATAACTTTATGGCAAAAACAGCCACTTTACACTACTTTTCGATATTTAACAACAACATACAGGCACACACGAACAAGCGACGCTCTCCTTCTTGTGGCCGGAGATGCGGGGCGTCGGTCCAGCCGGCTGTTGTTTACATGCGTCGGACCGACGCCTCGCACACGAAGCTCACAGGCTTTCAACCACTGGGTGTTCAAGAGCCCTTCCGGGTACCTGTTTTATGCTTTTTTATGGGCGTTCAAGAGCCCTTCCGTGTTGTAGGGGTTAAGTAACACCCCGTTCTTAACATTAATCATCAATTACAAACCCCAATGCACTTGAATAAGCTAATGAAAGCAAAATTTCAGACCTAAAGGAGGTGTATGTTGCTTCGCAAAATCTGAAATTGCCCTGGAGGTTACTAGTTTCAATTGTCCCTATTTTGATTATTCTATATACAAATTAATTTCTGCTGGTAAATTTAAATACATATGTTGCATCTACCGTTCCCCAAATACTCCTCCAGAGCAGTCTTTTTGATTCTCTGTCCTCACAACTCAGTGTCCTCAACTTAAATGCTTCTTCTGAAATCACTGTGTTGGGTGATTTTAATGTCCATAATGTTGAATGACTCACTCATTCAGCCAGGACTGATGATGCTGGTCTTGAATGTGAGCTATTTGCAGACTCATTTAATCTCACTCAACTAGTCAACCAACCCACCCGTGTACCAGATAATCCTAATCATAATTCCTACCTACTGGACTTATTTTTAACAACCAATTCAGAAAATTATGATGTTACAGTGAGGTCCCCGCTTGGATCTTCTGATCACTGTCTGATACAGGCCACCTGTCTATCACCTACCACACCTTCCCACTCTGAACCTGTTTTGGTGACTAAATGGCATTACGATAGGGCAGACTGGGAGGGTCTTCAAGGTTTCTTTATTGATATTCCCTGGACCTCTTTCTTTTCTAATGATGCACACTCCACCTTGAGCCACATACAAGATTTTGTAAAAATTGGAATGGAAACTTTTATTCCTCATCAAAATACAGTAAAAGATCTAATTCACCTAAATGGTTTGAACATAATGGTGCTAGAGTAACTGAACAAAAAGCAATAGCCTACAATGCATACACAAGATCAAAAACACATGAAGCCTTTAATTACTTTAGAAACATCAGAAATCATGCCAAAACTGTATTAAACCTAACTAAATCAAACTTTCTCCACAAGCAGGCAAATAAACTTCTAAATAATCCAAATGATAACAAAATATTTTGGTCTACTCTTAACTCATTCAAATCCAACTTCACAACTGCTACATCCATTCCACCATTAAAATCTCCGACTGGCAATCTTGTACAGTAAGTGACCCACGAGGTAAAGCTAACCTTCTTGCGGATATTTTCTCCACCAACTCAACCTTAGATGAAATAAATCAAGATGTCCCTGTACTTAATTTTAATTCGCCTGAAATTCCCTCACTTAAGATCCACACCAGACATGTCAAAACTATTTTGCAGAATCTCTCAGTAGATAAGGCTCCTGGTCCAGATGAAATTCCTCCAATAGTACTTAAGAATTGCTCCTTGGTGCTCGCTCCTGTATTGGCAAAACATTTCCGTCTATGTACTCATACCTCATGCTTCCCAGTACCCTGGAAAGAAGCAAACATCCATCCAGTTCCTAAAAAAGGTGCCTCTTCAGATCCATCAAACTACAGACCAATAGCTATAACTTCCACTCTTGGTAAAGTCTTTGAAATTATATTAAATAATCACATAATTAAGCATCTTGAGAATAATAAATTAATCAGTGATAGGCAATATGGTTTTAGACGATGTCGATCAACTGCAGACATTCTTTGCCTTCTTACGCATCAAATCAACCAAGCTACAGACCAACATGGTGAAACACATACAATAGCACTGGATATAACAAAGGCATTTGATAGAGTCTGGCATTAATCCTTATTGTCGAAGATGTCTTACTACGGCCTTGCATCATTAGTTCCACTAATTTCTTCTTATCTTCATAACAGAAAAATACGTGTAATGGTATAATAATAATAATAGATGGCCTTTATTCTCAATTTCACTCAATAAATGCTGGTGTTCCCCAGGGATCAGTTTTGGCCCCAACTCTGTTCCTCATTCATATCAATGATCTCATATCTACCACTCATAATCCAATACATTCCTACGCAGATGACTCAACACTCCACAGTTCCTTCACATTTACCAATTCTTTCACCCAACCCGATCTTATAAATTCAAAAATAAACACTGCAATTTCTCTGAACCAGGACCTTTCTAGGATTGAAGAATGGGGACAAAAGAATCTAGTTTCCTTTAATGCACAGAAAACCAAGTACAGTACATTCAATTTTCTAACCGACAGAATCTCACTGACTCCCATATATTTTTTAATGATGTAAATATTCCCACTTCCCCTAGTATTGACATTCTCGGTGTAACATTAACTACTAACTTGAGCTGGACACATTATGTTAGAAGCATTGCTAAGAATGCCTCTAAAAAACTGGGACTCCTGTACAGAGTTCGAGAATTCTTCACTGACGAGCAGTTGGCCGTAATATATAAAAGTCATGTGCGTTCTCAGATGGATTACTGTTCACCTCTGTGGAGTGGAAGTGGAGTGGTTGCATTGAGGCAGTTGGACAAAATTCAAAATAAAGCTATTAGATTAATCAATAACCCTGCAATCACACAGGACCTTCCTACATTATCCATACGAAGAAACGTTGCATCCCTTGCATTATTCTACAGATATTTTCACAGGAATTGTTCCGAGGAACTTGCTTCAATTGTGCCGCCTCTCCACATCTTTCCCTGTAGAACTAGGGCAGCTGAGAGCACCCATGAATTTACACTTTCTCCTCCACAATGCAGAACTTCTGCTTATCAAAATTCATTTATCCCTAGAACTACTACTCTTTGGAATTCACTTCCCTCGAATTGCTTTCCACAAACTTACAATCTACAAATGTTTAAATCCAGTTGTTACAAACATTTTATGAATGGAGGATGCCTTTAGGCACATGGACCTTTTTGTTTTATCTGTGTTTTTCCTTCCTCCGTTCATTGTCTCTTTAAAAAAAAAAAAAAAAAAAAAAAAAAAAAAAAAAAAAAAAGGTTCTCCGGGGATTCCCACTCGGGACACCACACCCAGAACATAAGCACCTAAACCATTACACCACCAACACAGGTTTTTTTAAAATAAAGGTTGAATATACGATCACGATTAATATCCATTCTCGAATTTTGGATATTAACCCGTGGAGCCCCGGCTAGTTTTGTAATGTTTGTTCACCAGAATCCGGCCGGTTTTCAAAAAATTGTTTTATTCCAGAAACAATAGCGAATGGGTTAGGAATGAAGGAAAAACCACGAAAAACCGCTCAAAAAGCTTAAAGAATGGTCCTACAGAGCCCCCGAAAACGTATTTTACAAGAGTAAAAAATTGAAGGCAATTACCCCAAAAAACCAGGTTATTGCGCGCTCACGCGCACGCACGTGGACTTTGAGAGTTTTCAACCATCGGCACGGTTGCATGGGATACGTACACAGTTCCCATACAAATCTGAGCCCTCTCGAGTGGCTACACCTGAGGTTACGGTCGGAGCAATTAGGGTGACTCGTCCGACGCGTCGCTGGGGCTGTGCGTTACATACATCGCCGACGCGTCAGACGCGTCGCTGGGGCTGTACGGGTTAATCCAATCATGTACTCGACCCAACTGCATTATGGAAAGCGTAATGTTTTAGTGAGTGGAAAGAATGCTTAGAGTGTGTAAGTTTTGTATGGTATGTGGTGTCCTGGGTTCGAATCCCCGGAAGATCATATGCTTTTATTATTATTTTCATTAGAGGGTTCTTGGTTTTAAGAACTATAATTAATAATACAGTAATTACTCCAATTTTGCGTGTTCTGATTTTGCGAAACACCAATTTTGCGACCGAGACCCCAAAAATGAAATTTTTGATGAAAACCTAATTTTGCGATGTAACTCTACTTTTGAGGGTGGCGCCGTAAGAAAGTGGGGCTCTCCACACTAGTTTTCGGGGGGGGGGGCCCCGGGTCGTGACATCAGGCCGCGCTGCGGCCCGACGTCACAACCCAAGCTCTGTATCCTTCCGCTTACAAACGTTATCTCTCCAGTCTCGCAATACTGTAAATGCTCAATTGCTCATTTAATTTGATTTTCTCAAGGATAATGATAATGTCTTATGTTTTTCTGTATTTTTTCTTTATTGTGGGATGTATAATTACATGTGTGTGTACAAACAAAGCAAATAAATGACAGAAATCACGAAAAATTGGGCCGTCACTGATGAAATGTCAACCATATTCATTTTTCCCCATAAGGTTAGTTAATCCAATTTTGCGAATTCCACTTTTGCGGCCCGCAATGTCGACCAATTTCTCGCAAAATTGGGGTAAGCACTGTAATAAGGACGAAGCAAAATTTTAAGGGGCCCCACCTCGTTTTTTTTATTACTCCCTCTCTCCCTGGGTTGTATCCATTCGGCCCCATTCAGCCTACTCTTTTAAGACTTTTATCCCCATCCAGGTGTCTATTTTTTCCTGGCGAACAGTAGCGAGCCAGCATATTTCAAAAACAAATTTGACAGCAGGCTAAATTTGTAAATTTTTCGATAAAATAAATTCTCCGGCGAAGCCGGATTGCACCATACAGTACAATGCTGGTTCGCTTTCGCTCGCCAGGGAGAAATTAACATCTGGATGGGGATAAACGTCTTAAAACAGTAGGCTGAATGGGGCCAAATGGATAAAAGGCAGAGAAAGAGAGAAAACGAGAGAAAAAAGCAGGTGACCCCCCTTAACCCTTCCTACCCGGGCTGTCTTAGGTAAGGACAGCGCGGCTGAAGGGCCGCTACCCGGTATGCCTTACCTAAGGCATTTGCTTGAAAGCATGCTTTAAATTTCGCGCGGGCAAATTTTACTTTGCGGGGGCGATCGTAGCGCCACCAAGCCTCAACTACCACGCTTATCAGTTCCTACGTTGCCGCCATTGAGAGCTACAGCAAAAAAATGAATTCCGACGCGTCCGATACTGTGCAATCTCCCGCGCGTCCCAGTGCTACCCCGCTTGCAACATCTACACCTCTGCCAACCGAGAAGAAAAAGAAAAAGAGTAGAAGTGGGAGCGAAATTGACGATTTTGTGGGATTTGGTGCTGATGACAATGTTGATTTCTTTGAAGGGGGGTGATAGTAGTGATGATCCTGATGTGGAAGTGGTGGAGGAAGGTGCTATTGAAGTACCAAGTGTGCTAGAGCCAACCCCTTCGCCTAGTTTCGTAGGTCAGGGTAGGCCTAGGCCTAGCCCTAGCCCTACGCCAGGACTTTCCCCTTTGCCTGCCCGTACGCCCTTGAAAGTGGGTAAATACTTCTATAAACAGTCTTTAGTGAAAAGTGCAGCCAAGAAAGCACGCAGGGAGGCAGAAAAAGTGAGGGAAGGCGTAGATAGTGAGAGTGACGCCGACCCAGGCCTAGCAACCACCCGCATTCCTTTGTCCCGACGCCTTGACCCGGGACGCCGGGAGGGCCACCCACAGCCCTCGGCTTCATCTGTCCCTCAGGATGACCAAAGGGCCTCTACAAGTGCGTCATTGGCCTCCTACAGTGTGCCACCACAGGCCCCGCATCGTAGGTCATTATTTCCTGCGGAAAAGTCCACGGCTAGCCGCAAAAGGAGCCCAACTCCCGAGGCCGAGGCTCCCATTGCTCAACCTCCCGCAGCCTCACGCCGCCGACGCCCGGTCTATTCTTCACCAGAGTTGTCTCCTGAAGAGGCTGCTGACGACCCCAACATTGCCCCAGATGACCTGACGTCGCCTGAGGAAGAGAAGAGGAAGAGGAAGAGGAAGTCCCGACAAGAAGAGTCAAAGGACCTCGAGGTCGTGGACGTGGTCAGCCTGCCGACGCCGCTGCCCCTGGGCCTGGGCCTGGGCGTGGGCATGCAGGGCGTCCGCCTGGGCATCCGCGTGGCCAAGGGCGTCCAGGGCGTGTGCCTGCTGCAGCTCCACGTCCTCGAGCTGCTGAAATGTTTGTGTGGTCAGATGGGGCGGATTTTGTGCCAGATTTTCCTGCCTTTGACCTACAACAGGGTTCTGGGGTGTCACCAGCATATCCCTGTGGCCCAAATGCCACCCCCAGTGAACTTTTCTGTGGCTTCTACGACAATGAAGTCATGGAATACCTTGTCAAAGAGACAAATCACCACCAGGCTATCTGTTCAAACTTTCTTGGCAGGAAGACAAGTGCCAAGATGGTGGCATGGAGAGCTCTCACTGTGGCAGAATTATATGTGTTCTTGGCACTCACAATGCTGATGACACACATAAAGAAGCACGTTCTGGCCGACTACTGGATAACTGGCGACCTCACAACGACTCCAGCATTTGGCAAATTCATGTCAAGGGATAGGTGCTTCGACATCCTCTCATATTTCCACCTGACAAATAACATGCATGTCCACGAGCCCGACACACTCTGGAAGATCAGGCAACTGTATGACATTATACGTCATCGGTTTTCCACCTACCTGATTCCATTTCAGAAGCTGTGCATCGACGAGTCTCTGGTCCTGTTCCGTGGTAGGCTGCACTTCCGACAGTATATCCCGTCAAAGAGACACGGCTTCGGCATCAAGCTCTTCGTCCTCTGCGACTGCAAGACGGGATATGTGCTCGACTTTATAGTCTACAGCGGCAAGGGTGGTGAGGTGGAGATTGACCCCCTCATTGGTTTTGGCGGCGCTGTGGTAAAGAGGATGATGGAGAGGTACTTCCATGACAACCACGTCCTCTATACCGACAATTATTACACGTCGCCTATCCTCGCCAAGTACCTCCATGACCGCAAGACCGGAACTGTCGGCACAGTGAAGGGGAAGAAGAAGGGCATGCCAGCCTACCCAACCAAAACTAAGAAGACGGACATCTTCCATAAGAAGAGTGGCCCCATCCTCTCCATCCACTGGCATGACCAGCGCAAGGTCAACCTCCTCACCACATGCCACAAAGCAGAGATGGTCCCCACAGGGAAGGTGGACCGAAAAACGAAGAACCCTATCACAAAACCAGCTGCTGTTCTGGACTATAACCTGAACATGGGCCTCGTCGACAAGTCCGACATGCAGATGGGCTTCATAGACTGCCTGCGAACATCTTGCAGGTGGTACAAGAAGTTTGTCCTGCATACAGTAGATATGTCTGTCCTCAACGCGTACAACACCTACCGTTTGAGGTGTCCAGTCATCAAGTACAAGAGCCTGCGGACCTTCCAAAAGCAGCTGATACATGAGCTCCTTGTAAAACATGCGGGTACACCAGGGAGGCCACTACAAGGACCAGGCATGATGGACAGAATAGGGTGTGCCGACTTCTTCAGAAAGCACCAGCTCGTCGCCCTTCCTTTCCAGGGTCCTAACAGCCGAATAAGGATGCAGAAGAGGTGCTATGTGTGCACCCGCACAACTCGACGACCAAGCAAACCCACAAAAACCACTTGGCAATGCCTCGAGTGTCAGGTGGGACTGTGTGCTGGCACCTGCTTCAATGATTTCCACACTCTGGCAAACTATTGAAGTGTAAGTGACAGTGATAGTGACACTCAATAATAATAATAATAATATAACTAAGTATAAGTGAAAGAGACACATAAGTAATAATAAGTGCCTTCAGAACAATATGAACAAGTGAAAGTGACACTAAAATATATATTCCTAACAATAAAGAAGTGAAAATTACACTATAAATTACCATAGTCCAGTATAAATAATCATAACTACTATAATAATGACTATAAAACTAAGTCTAAGTGAAAGAGACACACATAAGTAATAATAAGTGCCTTCAGAACAATATAAACAAGTGAAAGTGACACTAAAATATATATTCCTAACAATAAAGAAGTGAAAATGACACTATCAATTACCATAGTCCAGTATAAATAATCATAACTACTATAGTAATAACAAAGAAACTAAGTATAAGTGACAGAGACACAAATTACTTCAGAAAAATATATTTATTGAGTGAAAATATCATAATAACAATAATATATGGCATAATAAACAATAAAACACTAAAAAATCGCTTCCCGCCATAATTCAAGGTAGAGCGACGAGTCAAAACGTTCGTCGTAGCCTGGGCCGCGGTTGAGCGTTCGGACGCGGCAAGGTAAATACGCGGCAAAAGTTACCTCCACTTCCATCACCATAACTCCTGAACTACTGGAGCTAGAAAGCTCTACTCAATGCCATTCTACGCGGCAAGGTAAGGCGCCCATTTTGACATATGTTTGATTAATGTAGGTAGTATATTAAGCGAGATTAGCCTTAGTTTACTTTTGTTGTGTTTTCAGCCAGATCGCCCGGATACAGCCTCCGTCCTTAAGAAAGGCTGCCCGGGTAGGAAGGGTTAAGAGATGATGATAAATAAATTGGTATATTACAGACAGGGTGTCAAACTAGAAGAAATATACAGTAGCCTACTGTAGTTTGATCTGAAAACTTGAGTAAATATGAGAAGGAATTGACCACTTGCGAGTTTCAGGCTATAAGGAAGTTGGAGCTGTGAACATCGATATTAATGAGACATGCAATAATAATATAGGTTTCTGATAGATAGAAAGTAAGTTAAATTGGATTGTATGTATATATAAATGCACTATGACCGTATTTTAGCTGATAATTTTGCTAAATATTGATGGTCACAGCTTCAACTTCCTTAACCCGTAAACGGCGGCAAAGCTCATAAGAGGTTTTACTGGGCGACGGTGGCAAAGCTCTTAAGAGGGAGGCCTAAAAAACCCATTTAAACAGCCCCAGTAGCACTAAACAATTTTTGTTTTCCCTATACAGTACCTCATATCACTCCTCCACATCCCCTCCCCCTTCAATTATCACCTATTTTCCCTGTTATTCCCTAATTCGTTGGTATATTTTTGTGCTAACATTAGCAAACTGTGTGGGGAATGTGCTTACGTGCCTAGCGGGTGTGTTACATAACCGAGTGTGTGTATGAGTAGGCTCAGTGTGGCTTGAGGCCTCGTGGAGGGAGGGGTTGCCTCAATTTTCTCCATAATTCATGAATGGGCTGGTCCATCTATATTCGTGATTTTGACCAGAAAAATTATATTTTCACTTGTTTTATTGTTGTTACAGGTTACTATCTTCATAGTGAAGGTAAAATAGGCTCATATGAATAAGTAATAACGATATTTATCGTAAAATGACGATTATAGGCCTGAATGGAGCCAATATGCTCGCCCATGGGGAGCTAGTTCAATACCCCTCCCTCGCCGTTTTCGGGTTAAAGACCAAAACTCGCAAGTGGTCAATTGACCACTTGCGAGTTTCGTTCTATAAGGAAGTTGGAGTTGTAGATATCGATATTTAGCAGAATTACCAGCTAAAATAGGGTTGTAGTTCATCTATAAATACATAAAATCCAATTCAACATACTCATTATCCATCAGAAGCCTACATTATTATCGCATTTTTGTTTAATATCGATGTCTACAGCTCCAACTTCCTTATACAGTAGACCAAAACTCGCAAGTGGTCAATTGGCAACAATGGTACGGTAGGCTACTTACCTAAACCATCTCCCTCGTTGGATTCTCCCAGCCGGTCTACTTTCTCTTGAACTTCCGCCATATTGCTTGCTATACTGTGGATAAAATTAATGAGGTTAGCCAGTTAATTAAGAGGGCCCAGACGGTTTGGTGCAGCATAATTTACTGGTTCGGCTCAATGGTTTAAGGAAGGGGTTTAGTTTGCTCTCTAAACCTGTCAAGCTTAAAAATCATCCCCCCCCCCTCTTTGATATAAATTTGTACATTTTCCGGTAGAAAAATGTTCCGGCCGAAGCCCGTTTTCTCTTAAAATACAGGCTCGCTACCGCTCGCCAGGAAAAAAATCAACACCTAAATGGCACGAAAGGTCTTAATATTGCCAAATAAATGGGACAAAAGGTCTGAAAAATGCCAAACTAATGGGGCGATTGTCTTAAAATCTCATAACTAATGGGGCTAAACATGAGGGAGGAGGTCCTGAAAAACCCAGTGCCTCCCCTTAACACTACAGTATTTTAGCATCCCTGGGGATCATTTCAGACCTCCCCTGTTTCGCTCCATTAGTTTGGAGATTTAACCCTCTCAGTTCTGAATAAGTTATTTAAGTTTCCATGGACAGGTGACACACGGTCGGGGGCTGCTAATGGTTTTTCATTATTCCCGTTCACCCAGCTATGAATTTTTGCCAGATACCTCCACATATGGACTAGTAGACCAGATATATTGAGTCCTAAATGGACGCCATGGCGTTTTTTGTGTGGTTTTACCAAATTTTGTGCAGGGCTTAAGCCTTAAGTTCATACGTGCGCCAGGGCAAAAGTAGCTCAGGATTCCATGGCGTCCATACCATACATGCACGAGAGGGTTAAAATATATATTTTGTTTACCCCATTAGTTTGGCGTTAATAAGACCGTTGAGACGCTTCACTCGGGCCTATTAAGGGTAAATCTACAGTTATACTACCCCTCCCCCACCTCCCCCCTTCAAAACACGCCATTTCGTGTGTTTTTGGATGGTTCAACAAACGCGGAAACTGAAAAAACCCCGAATTTGTTTATATTAATGTCACTAATTTTCCCATGGATTTATAGTTTTCTGTGTTAATTTTCATCATTATTATTATAATGTTTGGAAGTAATTACAAGCCTCTGAAAAACCGTTTTCCCATGAAGGGGGCTTTGCCCCCCCTCACCCCCCCATAAGTTAAATTTCTCAGAACATTTAGCGGAAAAGATAAACAAAGCCAATAGAATTGTAGGGCTGATAAGGAGGACATTTGTGTCACTTGACGAAGAAATCTTCAGGAATCTCTATACAGCGCTGGTTAGGCCGCACCTGGAATATGCGAACCAGGTGTGGGCTCCATATATGGTAAAGGATACAGAAGCAGTGGAGAAAGTGCAGAGGAGAGCTAGCAAGCTGGTACCAACGTTGAAGAATGCGGGCTATGAGCAGAGGTTGAGGACACTGGGGCTTCCGACACTGGCATATAGGAGAAAGAGAGGGGATATGATAGACTTTTAAGATAGTGTCAGGAAAGTATGATGAGGATGTGTGTGAAGGTATCTTCTTGATGCGGGAGGGAACAAGAACGAGAGGACACTCTAAGAAAATTTACAAAGAAAGAAATGGCTTGAGAAGGCAAAGAACTCATTTTGTGATAGAGTGGTAAATGAGTGGAACGCACTGCCCCAGTATGTAGTCGATTCCGAATCAATAAGGGAGTTTGAAAGTAATCTTGATAAAGCATGGGGAAGACAAGATTTGAAGTTTGATTATAAAAAAAAAATACAGAATAGTAAAAATGTTGCGTCTGCTACCGCCGCCCCCAACACCGTGAACGACTGCAGCAGTGCAAGTACTGGTACTGAGCTGGATACACAGGCCTAGTTTGCCTTTTTCCAGAGGATCTACTGTAAGAAACTGTAAGAAATTACTTACTGCCATCATCATATACAGTATATTGACAGCAGGGGGCAAAAAACAAGTACCAGTACGCCGCGGCCCAACCGACTGTACACCCAGGTAAACAAACTTCACTTTGCCGAAGGTTTGTAAATGTAATACTGTACTTCAATGTATCTATTACAAGTCAAATATACATTTCCGCGCATCATCAAACCATACTAAGTCTACTACTAATAATATTAACCTATTAGTACCAACAGAATAGCGACAAAATAGGGGTAGTATAGCCTAACTGTAGATTTATCCTATTTAGATGTTGATTTTTTTCTGAGCGACTCAAGCGAGCCTGTAACTTTAAAAAAATCAGACATTTATCCATCAAAAAATGTGCAAATTTAGTCTGAAGGGGATATGAGACTATATCGAGAGTTAGCGAAAGGTTGATTGTTCTGAAGTTGAAAGTTGGTGAAAGAATTCTGAATGTGATATCTGCATATGCCCCACAGGCTGGTCTACAGAAAGAGATAAAAGAGGACTTCTGGAATGACACCGTCAGTGTCATTTCAGGCCTCTCGGAGAATGAAATAACAATTGTGGGGGGGGGACCTCATGGCTCAATGGTCACGTGGGAGCATCTGCAGATGGATACGAGGGGGTACATGGAGGAAATGGTTACGGAAGGAGAAATCTGGAAGGCGAATATATATTGGAGTCCTGCGTTGCACTCAACATGGTTGTGTGTAACACAAAGTTCAAGAAAAGACGGCCACCTGATCACATATAACTCTGGGGTCTCGAGTAGCCAGATAGATTACTTCTTAGTTAACAGGAAAGACTGGAAACTAGTTCGACATGTAAAGGTCATCCCGAGCGAAGAATGTATCCCCCAGCATAAGCTACTTGTGTGCGACATGAGCTTATACAGAGATTCTAAGCGCAAGAAGGTATACATACCCAAAAGGAAAGTGTGGCTGCTGAAGAACAAGGAAGTTAGGGATAGGTTTCATAGTGAACTGGAGGAAATGAATAGAAATAAGGAAGCTAGGCCTAACGATGTAAATAGTCAATGGAACTTTCTTAAGCATAGCCTTATCGCTGCCACTGACAAAGTCTGGGAAAACAAAGGGTCACCCCAGGAATAAGACCTCCTGGTGGTGGAACGATGAGGCAGAACATGCTGTGAAAAAGAAAAGGAGATGCTTCAAAGCATGGAAGAAAGGAGGCAGCAAGGAGGAATACCAGGCAGCTAAACGAACTGCCAAAAGAGTTATTTACAATGCTAAAAATCGCATTAAGGACCTGGTCCTCAAACAAGTGTGTAACACTGACAATCCCAATGGGGTCTTCAACCTAGCTAGGCGAGTTAAAAATTACAGTAGGGATATTATAGGTGAACAGTGTGTTAGAAACGATAATGGGAAGATTGTGTATGCAGAAAATGAAATCAGAGAAGCATGGAAGGCATACTATGAAAGATTGATAAATGTAGAGTTTGAATGGGATAAGAAACAGCTTAGTATCGAAAAACCAATATCTGGGCCCCCTCCTTTGATAGCACCAGCTGTAGAGAGCGACGCAATCAATAAAATGAAGGACGGTAAAGCTCCAGGTTGCTCTGACATTGTCGCTGAGATGATAAAAGCCTCAGGGGAGACTGGTGTAAACTTAGTCACTGAGTTGATAAACACCATTATTAAAGATGAGAAAATCCCAGAGGATTGGCTCAAAAGTGTAATAGTAAATATATACAAAGGAAAAGAGGATGCGCTAGATAGAGGAAATTATAGGGGCCTGAAAATGCTTGACCAAATCATGAAGGTCTGTGAGAAGAGTCCTTGAGGGTTTGATCAGGCAAAGCATCTCTATTGATGATATGCAGTTTGATTTTATGCCAGGACGGGGTACAACCGATGCTATCTTCATAGTCGGGCAGATACAGGAAAGATACTTACTAAAAGGCAGGGATCTTTACTTTGTATTTGTAGACCTGGAGAAGGCCTTTGATAGGGTGCCTAGAGATGTTGTGCAGTGGGCAACGAGGAAACTTGGTGTGGAAGAGTGGCTGGTGTGTGTGATAATGAAGATGTACAGTATGAGGATTTGCAAATGCGGTGAGGGTGAAGGGTGTACTGAGTGATGAGTTTGCAGTCCGTGTTGGAGTCCATCAGGGTTCAGTGTTAAGCCCCCTCCTCTTTATTATGGCCTTGGAGGCACTGTCTAGAGTTTTTAGAGGCGGACTCCCGTTGGAACTGTTTTATGCAGACGATTTAGTCCTAATAGCTGACAGTATGCAAGATGCTGAGGCCAAATTCAGAGAGTGGAGAGAGGGCATGGCGAGCAAGGGTTTAAGAGTCAATATTAACAAAACCAAGGTTATGCATTGTAGATTGAGACGAGGCAATGTGGAAAAGAGCGGTGCATACCCATGTGCAGTGTGTGGAAAGGGAGTGGGCATTAACTCAATTCAATGTAGCATCTGTCGATGTTGGGTACACCATGGAAGTAAGCGCTGTAGTAGAATAAAGGGACCCCTGCTGAAGGATAAGTCAGAAATAGAGAAATTTGAGTGCGTAGTGTGCAAAGGCGAGCTTGTGTTAAGTGATGATCCTGTGGCTGTGAATTTTGGAATGAGTCTTTGTAGCTGGTGAACAATTTTGTTAGCTAGGAGATACCATCTCTGCCGGTGGTGGGGCCGAGGCTGCCACTGTTGCTAGAATTAGGTGTGGCTGGGGGAAGTTCAGAGAACTGATGCCAATCCTGAACATGAAAAGAATGCCTCTCCCCCTGAAGGGAAAGGTGTATGCCTCATGTGTTAGAAGTGCAATGATGTAGGCCTATGCCTCAGAAACATGGGCCGTTAAAGTAGAGGATGTCAAAAGAATGGAGCGTAATGAGATGAGAATGGTGAGATGGATGTGTGGGGCCAGGCTACAGGATAGAATAACAAATGTTGAGCTGAGGAGACGTTTAGGTATAGAGTATTAGCGAGGTGATGCGTACAAGTAGACTGGGATGGTATGGACATGTGGAGAGAATGGATGAACAAAATTGGGTGAAAAATGCAGGTCTGTAATTGTGGAGGGAGCTGCACCAAGGGGTGACCCGAGGAAGACCTGGGATCGGACTATACGCGCCGATCTCAAATCCAAGAACTTGACAAGTGAAGCAGCCCTTAACAGGGTTGCCTGGAACACCACCATTAGGACAAGAGACTGAAACTGCACGTATGTGTGGAACACTCAGTCTTAAAATTGTATGTATGTATGTACAGTATGTAGGGATTGAGGCTGAGGGCTGAGACTGAGAGGGGGCTCTACCCCCCCATGGCTAATTGTCATCATCATATATATTGCCAGCAGAAAAAATAGCCGTCAAAATAGACGGGAACTTAGCCTAACAGCGAGCCTGGGCGAGCGATCGACCTATGTAAACATGACAACCGTAAGCCCGGACACTACATCGTTCTGTTTTTTTAACCTTGACGGAGGTCTAGCGAGGAAACTAAAAAATACAGGAATATATGAATGAAACAATGGATTAATAGGTCTAGACCCCAAAAAATGGCCTAGCCTAATGCCTATCTCCCTGGGCCCTTAAGGCTAGGCTAACCTATAGGCTACCCAATAGTTGAGATTTTAAGACATTCGCCCCATTAGTTTGGCGATTTTAAGAGTTTCTGTGCCATTTAGATGTTGAATTTTCCCTGACGAGCAATAGCGAGCCTGTAATTTAGGATAAATCGGCCTTCGTCCGGGGCATTCTTCGTAAATTTCTCCCGAAAAATGCACTAAATTATATTGGTGGGATTTTGAGGGTACTGTAGTTTTTAAATCTTGTTGGAGGAATAGGGAGGGGAAAAATATATAAATAAATATATAATTAAATAAAAACATAGGCTAAACAAGAAAAGAATCTCCTCTACCTAACGTTACTCTTCCCCAACCTGTAGGCTGTAACATAGGCTAACTCGAGAATAAAGCATAGATTTACATTATTTCTTACAGTTTCTTAAAGTAGATCCTCTGGAAAAAGGCAAACTAGGCCTGTGTATGCAGCTCAGTACCAGTACTTGCACTGCTGCGGTCGTTCACGGTGTTGGCGGCGGCGGTAGCAGACACAACATTTTTACTATTCTGTATTTTTGCTTTATAATCAAACTTCAAATCTTGTCTTCCCCATGCTTTATCAAGATTACTTTCAAACTCCCTTATTGATTCGGAATCGACTACATACTGGGGCAGTGCATTCCACTCATTTACCACTCTATCACAAAATGAGTTCTTTGCCTTCTCAAGCCACGATGTTGTATCACACTCAATTGGAGATCACGAAAAAATTATGGTGGAAGTAAATGCTAGAAAACCCAAACGTCAACCCGTAATTAAGACTTTTAGACAAATGAGTAATTATGATAAAGATAATTTTTGTGACTTGATTATGGGTGAAACTGATAGTCTAAATAAGATAATGGATACTGATGATGTAGATAAACAGGTAGAAATATTTACAACTGTATTTATAGAATGTCTCGATAAATGTGCTCCAATAACGACAAAGGAGATAAAAAGGCCCTATGGATAAACAAGGCCCTCTTGGATAAACAACACCATTAAAACCGCAATAAGCGAAAGGAATAAGCTACAAGCTGCATTAAAACACGATAGACAAAACAGAGATCTAGAGTCAAAGTATAAAACTGAGAAAAAACGAGTCAAGTCTCTCATAGCAGGAACAAAAAGTAAATTTTACCATGACCAATTTAATAATTGTAAAGGTGATACAGCATCAACTTGGAAATTAATAAAACAAATAGTTCCCAGTAATAAGAAATCTTCAAGTATCCAATCCTTTGATAACACGATAGAAAAAGTAGACAAATTTAACGATTTCTTTGCAAATGTAGGCAAATCATCGTATGAGAAATCACAAAATAACATTACACTAGACACAGATGAGAATACCGACCAACGATATGAGACTTCTACAACTGCTAACAATCTTTTTAGACTAAAACCAATTGACACAAATACTATAATTCTAACATTTAAGCAGCTTAAAGACACGAAAGCTTGTGGTTCTGATGGGATTTCTCTTCAGATGTTAAAAGATGCATTGTATGTTACAATATCTTACTTAACCTGTATAATAAACACCTCGATAGTAACTGGTAAGTTCCCGAAAATGTGGAAGCATGCTATAATTAAACCAATATATAAAATGGAGACAAAGATTGTGTTGGTAATTATCGACCCATTTCACTTCTCCCAATATTATCAAAAGTTTTAGAGAAAGTCGCCACAAATCAGTATATGTCGCACTTGGAAAACAACAATCTGCTTTCTATAAGTCAACATGGTTTTCGGCCAAATTAGTCAACGGAAACAGCCCTCACTTTATTAACTAATAAAATATATACTAATATGGATAACAAAAAAGTGTCTTTACTAACACTGCTTGATTTGTCTAAAGCTTTCGACAGTGTCAGTCATCAAATATTGTTAGAAAAAATGCAAAAAAATTAAATACCGACTCATTCTGGCTTATGAATTACTTGACCGATAGGACACAGGCTGTGCAGTTGGGTGATACAGTCTCATCTACTTTACATGTAACATATGGAGTGCCTCAAGGCTCTATTCTAGGACCCATTCTATTTATTATATTTGTCAATGATTTACTAAACTATGTTAAAGATTGTTTGCTCATTCAGTATGCTGATGATACACAGATACTTCACTCAGGCACTCTGGATGAACTAACTAATGTAATTAGCAAAACAGAAAATACACTCAAAATAGTGAAACAATATTTCCAGAAAAATGGTCTTATGTCTGAGGAGTTTATAGAGGTAGTACAAGATAGTTTTTTATTTCAATTCATAGATACGCCGACTAGAGGTAATAATATTCTCGATTTAGTTTTCAGTAACAATGAACATATGGTAAATAATGTAGAGATAGGGGACCACCTAGGAAATAGTGACCACAATTCTGTGTATTTTAATATACAATGGAAAGGTAATACCAGAGAGAATACAACATTAATACCTGACTTTAGAAAAGCCAATTATGGGGGGTTAAGAAGAGCCCTATTAGCGGACCCTATGGTCAAAAAATTAAGTCGATCCAGGTGTCCAAATGAGTGTACCCCTTCTCAGGCACCTGTCATCTTAAGTCAGGAAGAGACGTCAACCTTGGTAGATACATACGATAATTTTATCAAGTCAGTATTCAATGCACAAAATAAATACATCCCCAAAAGAAAATTTAGATCAACACAGAACCAACCCAAATGGATGAATAATAGACTATTAGATCTTCTAGGACAAAAGAGAGGAATATATAGAAAAATTAGAAAAGGCGAAATTCACCTACTTGCTTACTATCAGAATCTATCAAGACAGGTAAAAAAGGATATTAGGAAAGAAAAAAGAAATTATGAAATTAAGGTTGCCAATGACTCAAAAAATAATCCTAAAGATTTTTACCAACTATATAAATCCAAGGTTAGAGATGTAATTGGTCCCCTTAAAACTTCGATAGGAGAAATGACAGAAAATGATTTAGAAATGTGCAGTACATTAAATAGTCAATTTATTTCCGTTTTCACTAATGAAAATTTGGCACAGTTTCCAGAAGTCCGTAAGGTATATAGCGATAGTATAGAAAATAGGTTAAGTACGGTTACTATAAGTAGAAATGATGTGCTTAAGGAAATTGACAGACTGAAACCTCATAAATCGCCTGGTCCTGATGAGGTATATGCTAGAGTATTAAAAGAATGTAGGGATGAGTTAAGTTACCCATTAAAATTTTTATTTAACAAGTCATTGGAGACAGGTATAGTTCCAGAAGCTTGGAAGCTTGCAAACGTAGTTCCGATCTTCAAAAAAGGTGACAAATCAATAGCATCCAATTACCGTCCCATTAGTCTTACATCAATCATAGGAAAGCTACTAGAGTCAATTATTGCTAGTAAAATTAGAAACCACTTAGATACATTTAATTTAATAAATTCTTCTCAGCATGGATTCACTCAGGGACGTTCTTGCCTTACTAATTTGCTTAGTTTTTTCTCAGAGGTATATGAAGCAGTAGATAATGACAAGTCATATGATATAATATATTTAGATTTCAGTAAAGCTTTCGACAGAGTCCCCCATGAGAGATTGATGAGAAAGGTTGAGGCGCATGGAATAGGTGGGGCGTTGTTGGGATGGATTAGGTCATGGCTAATTGGTAGGAAGCAGAGAGTCAGCATAAATGGTACGAAGTCAGAATGGGGAGCAGTCAAAAGTGGTGTCCCCCAGGGATCTGTATTAGGTCCTCTGTTGTTTGTTATATACATAAATGACCTTGATTTAGGTATAACTAGTAGGATAAGTAAATTTGCAGACGATACCAAAATGGGGAGAACAATTGATTCAGATAGAGATATAGAGTGCCTCCAAAGGGATCTAGATACCTTACACGAATGGTCAGTAAATTGGCAGATGAAGTTTAACATTGACAAATGCAAGGTATTAAAGATAGGGAAGATGCATACAAATGTTAAATATAAACTAGCTAATGTGGAATTAGAAAACTCGAATTGTGAGAAAGATCTAGGTGTGTTTGTTAGCAATGATTTGAAGCCTAGACAACAGTGTATAAGCGTTCAAAACAAGGCAAACAGGATTCTCGGGTTCATCTCAAGGAGTGTGAGTAACAGAACTGCTGATGTTATCTTAAAACTTTACTTGTCATTAGTGAGACCCCATATGGATTATGCTGTTCAATTTTGGTGTCCTTATTACAGAATGGACATAGATTCATTGGAGAGAGTACAACGTAGAATGACAAAAATGATCCATAATATTAGAAATCTTCCATATAAAGAAAGGTTGAAGAAATTAGGCTTACATTCGTTAGAGAGACGCAGAGTTAGAGGGGACATGATAGAGGTGTTCAAGTGGGTTAGTGGGATTAACAAAGGGGACATGACAAATGTACTAAAGCTCAGTGATAGCGAAAGAACTCGTACCAATGGTTTCAAATTAGATAAATTTCGTTTCAGAAAAGATTTTTTTTTTTTTTTTTTTTTTTTTTTTTTTTTTTTTTTTAAGAGACAATGAACGGAGGAAGGAAAAACACAGATAAAACAAAAAGGTCCATGTGCCTAAAGGCATCCTCCATTCATAAAATGTTTGTAACAACTGGATTTAAACATTTGTTGATTGTAAGTTTGTGGAAAGCAATTCGAGGGAAGTGAATTCCAAAGAGTAGTAGCTCTGGGGATAAATGAATTCTGATAAGCAGAAGTTCTGCATTGTGGAGGAGAAAGTGTAAATTCATGGGCGCTCTCAGCTGCCCTAGTTCTACGGGGAAAGATGTGGAGAGGCGGCACAATTGAAGCAAGTTCCTCGGAACAATTGCTGTGAAAATATCTGTAGAATAATGCAAGGGATGCAACGTTTCTTCGTATGGCTAATGTAGGAAGGTCCTGTGTGATTGCAGGGTTATTGATTAATCTAATAGCTTTATTTTGAATTTTGTCCAACTGCCTCAATGCAACCACTCCACTTCCACCCCACAGAGGTGAACAGTAATCCATCTGAGAGCGCACATGACTTTTATATATTACGGCCAACTGCTCATCAGTGAAGAATTCTCGAACTCTGTACAGGAGTCCCAGTTTTTTAGAGGCATTCTTAGCAATGCTTCTAACATAATGTGTCCAGCTCAAGTTAGTAGTTAATGTTACACCGAGAATGTCAATACTAGGGGAAGTGGGAATATTTACATCATTAAAAAATATATGGGAGTCAGTGAGATTCTGTCGGTTAGAAAATTGAATGTACTTGGTTTTCTGTGCATTAAAGGAAACTAGATTCTCTTGTCCCCATTCATTAATTCTAGAAAGGTCCTGGTTCAGAGAAATTGCAGTGTTTATTTTTGAATTTATAAGATCGGGTTGGGTGAAAGAATTGGTAAATGTGAAGGAACTGTGGAGTGTTGAGTCATCTGCGTAGGAATGTATTGGATTATGAGTGGTAGATATGAGATCATTGATATGAATGAGGAACAGAGTTGGGGCCAAAACTGATCCCTGGGGAACACCAGCATTTATTGAGTGAAATTGAGAATAAAGGCCATCTACCATTACACGTATTTTTCTGTTATGAAGATAAGAAGAAATTAGTGGAACTAATGATGCAAGGCCGTAGTGTGACATCTTCGACAATAAGGATTGATGCCAGACTCTATCAAATGCCTTTGATATATCCAGTGCTATTGTATGTGTTTCACCATGTTGGTCTGTAGCTTGATTGATTTGATGCGTAAGAAGGCAAAGAATGTCTGCAGTTGATCGACATCGTCTAAAACCATATTGCCTATCACTGATTAATTTATTATTCTCCAGATGCTTAATTATGTGATTATTTAATATAATTTCAAAAACTTTGCCAAGAGTGGAAGTTATAGCTATTGGTCTGTAGTTTGATGGATCTGAAGAGGCACCTTTTTAGGAACTGGATGGATGTTTGCTTCTTTCCAGGGTACTGGGAAGCATGAGGTATGAGTACACAGACGGAAAAATTTTGCCAATACAGGAGCGAGCACCAAGGAGCAATTCTTAAGTACTATTGGAGGAATTTCATCTGGACCAGGAGCCTTATCTACTGAGAGATTCTGCAAAATAGTTTTGACATGTCTGGTGTGGATCTTAAGTGAGGGAATTTCAGGTGAATTAAAATTAAGTACAGGGACATCTTGATTTATGTCATCTAAGGTTGAGTTGGTGGAGAAAATATCTGCAAGAAGGTTAGCTTTACCTCGTGGGTCACTTACAAGATTGCCAGTCGGAGATTTTAATGGTGGAATGGATGAAGCAGTAGTGAAGTTGGATTTGAATGAGTTAAGAGTAGACCAAAATATTTTGTTATCATTTGGATTATTTAGAAGTTTATTTGCCTGCTTATGGAGAAGTTTGATTTAGTTAGGTTTAATACAGTTTTGGCATGATTTCTGATGTTTCTAAAGTAATTAAAGGCTTCATGTGTTTTTGATCTTGTGTATGCATTGTAGGCTATTGCTTTTTGTTCAGTTACTCTAGCACAATTATGGTCAAACCATTTAGGTGAATTAGATCTTTTACTGTACTTTTGATGAGGAATAAAAGTTTCCATTCCAATTTTTACAAAATCTTGTATGTGGCTCAAGGTGGAGTGTGCATCATTAGAAAAGAAAGAGGTCCAGGGAATATCAATAAAGAAACCTTGAAGACCCTCCCAGTCTGCCCTATCGTAATGCCATTTAGTCACCAAAACAGGTTCAGAGTGGGAAGGTGTGGTAGGTGATAGACAGGTGGCCTGTATCAGACAGTGATCAGAAGATCCAAGTGGGGACCTCACTGTAACATCATAATTTTCTGAATTGGTTGTTAAAAATAAGTCCAGTAGGTGGGAATTATGATTAGGATTATCTGGTACACGGGTGGGTTGGTTGACTAGTTGAATGAGATTAAATGAGTCTGCAAATAGCTCACATTCAAGGCCAGCATCATCAGTCCTGGCTGAATGAGTGAGCCATTCAACATTATGGACATTAAAATCACCCAACACAGTGATTTCAGAAGAAGCATTTAAGTTGAGGACACCGAGTTGTGAGGACAGAGAATCAAAAAGACTTTGCTCTGGAGGAGTATTTGGGGAACGGTAGATGCAACATATGTATTTAAATTTACCAGCAGAAATTAATTTGTATATAGAATAATCAAAATAGGGACAATTGAAACTAGTAACCTCCTCCAGGGCAATTTCAGATTTTGCGAAGCAACATACACCACCTTTAGGTCTGAAATTTTGGAGCAGTTGATAACCTGGAAAATTAAATCTAGATGTGTCAGATGTGGATGTTACTTGAGTCTCTGTCAAAAAAAGGAGAGTAGGGGATTCTGCTTGAAGAAATTGGTGTACAGAATTGATGTTAGAGTGAAGTCCCCTTATATTACTAAAGAAATAGCTGTACTGACAAGCAGCTTTGGGACGTTGCAATGCTCTTGACACAGTCGCATGATGACGACCGGGAGGGCCCTGTGTCAATAACCCAACCCTGCCGGGGGTGGATATCCGAGGGACCACCAGGTTTGCTCTTAACAATTGTACTGCCATATTTATAAGGTAAGTGTATGGTGTTACATGTATGATATGTAGTGGGAAGAGTAGTATTTTATGGATAGAGGATAGCGATGTAGGGCAATGTCGTGAAGTTGGATGTGTATGTTATATAAAGAGGGTTTTCCTGATACCCCTGATGTGTGAGGCAGAAAGATATGTATCCAGCTACCAAGGCCTGGGAGAGAAAATGGAATTCAGGCTATTCCCTGAGTCTCCCGAAACCTTGGCGGTAGTACTTCCCTGGGCGGGGCTGCCTACCCCTACTACCTACAATATAGGCATACAATATAGGCAAATATTGGTTTGGTAACAGAGTTGTAGATGGGTGGAATGGACTACCAAGTGCTATAGTGGGATTAAAAACGATAGGGAGCTTTAAGATAAAATTGGATGAACATATGGACGAGAGGGGTTGGGTGTGAAGGGGGATCAGCAGGGTTGGGCCAATCAGCGCTCTGCAGACCCCCGTAATCCTGCGTTAATCTCTGACCGTTTTGGTGAGATGATCCTCAGGGTATTAGAGTGTTGAGCCTATAATTGGGCTTTGTAATTGGGGTTGTGTGGGACAGGGATCTGCCTTGCTTAGGCCAATCGGCTTTCTGCAGACTCCCATTTTCTTATGTTCTTATGTTGAATGCAAATAAAACTCAATGCATTTTCCTTGGCACTAGACAGCTTTTATCTCAAATACCCTCAAATGTATGTATACAACTCGATGATCATAAAATTATACCTTGTACACATGTAACAAATTTAGGTCTACATATAGATTGTAACATGCTTTTCAACAAACACACAAGTGAACTGAACAAGAAAGTCATGGGAACGTTGATGTATGTGAATCGTATAAAAGGTAATTTTGACAAAGCTACTAGGGTCATTGTGATTCAATCGCTAATTTTAAGTTTGATAAATTATTGCATAATGATATGGGGTTCAACTAATTGCAATTAAATACTGTACAAAAAATGCAGAATTTTGCTGCAAAGGTAGCAGTGGGTGGAGCAAAAAAATACGACCATGTAACTCCAATAATAAAGGAATTAGAGTGGCTAAAAATAAAGCAAAAATATATATATGATACAGCTATTGCGGTGTATAAAGAAAGGCATAAGCTAATTCCAAACTGGCTAATACACTTTCCTATTGTTAATGAAATCATAAATAGTAACACAAGACAGCAAAACCATCTATATGTACAGAGAACAAACACCTTTTATGGTGAACGATCGCTTTTGGTAGCAGGTCCTAAAATATGGAATAGGTTGCCGAGATCAGTAAAGGACACAAATAACCTAAACACGTTTAAGCATATATTAAAAGATTATATTCTGAAACATGAAATGGATCTATAAAAAAAAAAAATGTAATAATACTGTAACTGTAATTTTTGTTTTATAGATATTGAAGACTGTCCACAGTAACATACTAGAGATGTTTCTTATTGTAAATATGTATATATATAATGTATGTATTTTAATATTTTTTTAATGTTTTATGTGAAGAACCATTGTAAAATGGAAAAATAAATATTCTGATTCTGATTCTGATTCTATTTCTTTCTTTGTAATTTTTTTTTGAGTGTCCTCTCGTTCTTGTTCCCTCCCGCATCAAGAAGATACCTTCACACACATCCTCATCATACTTTCCTGACACTATCTTAAAAGTCTCTACCATATCCCCTCTCTTTCTCCTATATGCCAGTGTCCTCAACCTCTGCTCATAGCCCGCGTTCTTCAACGTTGGTACTAGCTTGCTAGTCTCCTCTGCACTTTCTCCACTGCTTCTATATCCTTTACCATATATGGAGCCCACACCTGGTTCGCATATTCCAGGTGTGGCCTAACCAGCGCTGTATAGAGATTCCTGAAGATTTCTTCGTCAAGTGACACAAATGTCCTCCTTATCAGCCCTACAATTCTATTGGCTTTGTTTATCTTTTCCGCTAAATGTTCTGAGAAATTTAACTTATTGTCTATCACTACTCCTATATCCTTTTCTGCATTCACTTCATACATACTGTATCCTACCTCGTCTATCTTGCTTGTCCCAATCCGCATGTACTTGCATTTTTTTGGATGAAAAGGCATTAACCAATGCTCAGACCATCCCTTCATGCCCTCCACATCTCCTTGAAGCAAACCCACATCTTCCTTACTCCTCACTCTTCTATACAGCTTAGTGTCATCCGCATACAGGTATACCTCACTTCCATTAGTTATAACTTCAGGTAAGTCGTTGATAAATATAATGAACAGTAGTGGTCCCAACACAGATCCCTGAGGAACCCCACTTGTAATTTCCCTCCACCCCGAGCCTATTCCATTCACCAGCACCCTCTGTCTCCGATCTTTCAGGAAGGCTTCTATCCATTTCACATATTTCTCCCCTATATTATAGCTTCTAACTTTCTCTATTAACCTTTATGTGGGACCTTATCGAAGGCCTTCATAAAATCACAATATACCACGTCTATTACATCACCATCCTCTAGAATTTGCATCCAATCATCTACCACCTTAATTAGCTGTAGTACCGTCGACCTCCCCGGCAAGAATCCGAACTGTCTCCCACTGAAAAGTTGGTTTTATTTCATATGCTCCATTATTCCTTCTCTAATTACCGTTTCCATTAGTTTACACACAACACTTGTCAAACTGACTGGTCTATAATTTCCTGGGTCATTTTTCTTTCCCTTCTTAAATATAGCTGTTATGTTCGCCTCTCTCCAGTCCATCGGGATTTGTCCTGTATTAAACGATACCTCAAATAACATTTTCAATGGCTCTACTAACATCTCACCTCCTTCCTTTATGATTTTTGGGTGTATCCCATCCAGTCCCGGGGACTTACTTCTGTTCATTTTTTCTATAGCCCTTCTTATTCTAGCATGGGAAAACTCTATTAGTTCTAGTGCAGGTGCCTGTTTGATGGGAATATTTGGCACTGCATCATTCTAATCTACTGTTAGTACCCCCCCAAAGTATTTCCCCAGCACCTCTGCTTTCTCCTTATCCGTCTCCGCTCTACTCCCATCATCCAACCCCCCTACCAGCTCTGGGATCCCTACTCTTCTTGTTAACTTTTCCTGAATATACTTCCAGAATATTTTTGGATTATCCTTCACATTTCTTGCAATCTCTCTCTCCCTTTCCTTGTCTCCCACCTTATTTTATTGTTTATCTGTCTACGTTCCAAATCCACTACTTTAGCTTCTATACTAGACCCCCTGTTCTTTTTTAACACTTTTAATCTATCCCACAATCGTTTCTTTCTTCTTATCAAAGTCCACAGCTTTCTTTTCATTGGTAATTCTGGGTTCGTTCTTTTCCTCAATTTTGTTTTATCCTTATATTCCCTTACTGGTACGCATTTGGATATAACATCCTCCAGTTTGACTCTAAACTTCCTCCACATTCCTTCAGCGTCTTCACCGTTCAAGTATTCCCCCCAGTCAATGTCCAGACACCTTCTCAGCAGCTCATAATCTGCTCTGTCATACATGTATATTTTTTTTATTGCTTCTATCATCCCTCTCTGTTTTAATATTGCAACTAAAACTTATACAGGCATGGTCACTACGACCTATAGGGCTATCCACATTGACATGTTCCACTATATCCTCCTCATTGCTAAAAATTAAATCAAGTACACTCCCCTGCTTCCCATCTCTATATCTTGTCATCGAGCTGTAATATGTTGTGTTAAAAAACAAATCTCTTACTTTCTCTATAAATTTGTTTTCCAGGCTACACTGTCCCGCTGGAGTAGTACAATTTGCCCAGTTGATCCTTGGCAAATTGAAATCTCCAATCAAAATCTTATATTTGTTCTCTCTATTATCTATTTCCTCCATTGCTTTCAGTAGGTTATCATCCTCCTCTTCCCTACTATTATTTGGGCTTCCATATACAGTATAGAGGCAATTAGAATTGACCCTCTTGTACATTTTACTTCAATACACAAATACTCACAATACTGCTGTCTCATATCCACCTCATTTACCTTGAGCTCTTTTCTTACATAAATAAAGTCCTCTTCCAACCTCTGCTCTAATAGCATTCCTCTTGTACAACTCAAAACCCTCCAAACTATACTCCACCAGTTCCCTTTCAATTCTAGCATTTTTTGGTCTTACTTCTTGTAAGGCTATGACATCAGGTTTTTCCTCTTCATCCTGCAACCTACATATCAGTTCTCTTTTCTTGTCCTGGGTAAACACATCAACATTACTAAACATAATCCTTAATCTTTCTACCATTCCTTCAGCAGCTACATCATCCCGCTCCTCCTGTCCGTGCCCTACTCCCCCACTCACACTACTGGTATTGGGTCTGCAGCTTCTTCTCCTGTCTCTCCCCGAGACGCTTCCACCTCTGCCACATTCTCTTCCCTCCCAGCTGTCCTTCTCCCTTCTATTCGTATAAACCACTTCCTTAATTTCCCGTCCCTCACTCTCCAGAAAAACTTCTTCTTCTTATCCTCCTCACCCAACTTTCCAGTTTCCTCATCAACCTTTTCCTGTAGTTCCTTTATTTTTTTTCTTTGTTCTATGCTCAAATCCTTCTTTAATCTTATATGTTTCAGGACAAGAGACTGAAACTGCACTTATGTGTGGAATACTCAGTCTTAAAATTTTATGTATGTATGTATGTTCTTCATTTGTGTTTAGTCTCCAACTAAAATTTGTCAGTCTCTACCACTGCCCTGGTTTTAAACTGTACCCTTATAGGTCTCATCTCCCCCCTTCTATATCTACCTATCCTACTGACTTCCTCCACCTGCCCACCCACATCCATCTACATCAACAGCTTTCATGACCTCCTTCACTTTCTCCATATCTCTCACTTTTCTCACTCCATTATCATTCATATGAGCCTCTATATCTCCATGCATGATTATACCTCTATCCCTGTCCATGGCCTCCCTCACGACACTCTCCTTGTTCTTCATGACACCTACGACTGCACTCTCTAAACTTTTTTTTGTCTTATTAATTTCCTCCTTTTGTTCTTTCACAATTTCCTCCAAATCCTTAACTTTCTGTTCACCTACCACCGTCCATGCAGTTGACTCCTTCACTTCCTTGAATTGTCCTTCATATTCCTTCAGCTGCTCCTTTAATGCCACATTCTCTTATCAAGTATGTCAGGCGATAATCTTCAAGGACACTACATCCGCCTTATTAGAAACAATTTATTAGGGAAAATAGGGACCAATAGACTCGCCATATTTTTCTCATTAGCCTATAGTCCGCATGGAGGAATTTCGTTATCGACACTTGAAAAAACCCGATTTCACAAAAAAATACACGATAATCTTCAAGGACACTACATCCGCCCTATTAGAAACAATTTATTAGGAAAAATAGGGACCAACAGACTCGCCATATTTTTCTTCTTATAGTCCGCATGGAGGAATTTCGTTATCGACACTTGAAAAACCC
Source organism: Paralithodes platypus (assembly GCA_032716605.1). Taxonomy (NCBI): domain Eukaryota; kingdom Metazoa; phylum Arthropoda; class Malacostraca; order Decapoda; family Lithodidae; genus Paralithodes; species Paralithodes platypus. Next base: position 1,657,378 of record CM064568.1, read on the forward strand.
CGATTACACCAAAAAATAACACCAAAATAATAAGTCCCGATCGTAAACAAAGCATTGCGCACAATGAATCCTTCGGCAAGAATGTAGTTACCGGGTGTACCGCCCGTCTTGTTTACACTACGCGGACGCTCATCGTCATGTTCCCGTCTATTTTGACTGCCTTTGGATACAAAAATACATTACCCTAACCAAACAACCGGTAAACCTGACTTTTTGGACCGACAGCGATTTCAGTAAGTTTTAGTTTGGATTTTTTAATTTTTCCTTCAGATATAGTGTTGTTTTATACTGAAGAGGAGCTGAAATGAGTATTTACCCATTATCCAACAATCTATAAACACGCCCCCCACTAGTGGGGAGGGCTATGAAGTTCAGGGAAAATTATAATAATAATAATAATAATAATAATAATAATAATAATAATAATAATAATAATATTTATTCAGATAGCAATTTACAGAGTTGGTACCACATAGTACATGTTACAAATATGACATGTACCAGCTTTGCATAATTCCAACTAAGGATAGCCCAATAAGGCTGTTAGGCGTATTTCCATTGGGGTCCTTGTGGGATTAGGTTAGCTGGGGAAAAGGGGAGGATAAAAGAAATAGATACTTTAGAGAAAGTATTTCTAGGGGGTTATTTTAAGATACCTTACATCCTATGGTAAATATCAGTAATCCGTAATCAGTAATCATTTCAGTTTGGTTTGCCTATCTCTTATGTCGTATTTAGTAGTAGACATAAGCTTGGTGCTCCCTTCTCGCAGCTGTCCGGTTCAGGTGTTCCTTCAGGCTACGTCTGAAGGAATACAGTGTTCTCTTTTCACGGACTGACTGGGGTAGGTCATTCCAGTCTTTGATGGCAGTGAAGAAGAATTTTTGCTTACCCTGTCCTTGGATTCTCGGGACCTTAAAATTAAACATCCTGTTTCTTGTATTATGTCCACTCCTCTCATTTGCTTTAACAAAATCACTCTTAACCCATTGGCTGCGGCTATGTTTGGGCTATTTAGGCATATTCAGGCACTTCTGAATGATAAATCAAGCATCTGTATTAAATGAAGTGTATTCTGCCGAAAACTAGGCGAAAATAGCTTCAAAATGAGACCAGAACGGGCCCTGTACGTGGTCTGGTTCACCCGCAGTGGTGCCAGTGAAATCGGGAAACCCGCTATTATGTAACACTCGCTTGCTTGGCTACACTGTTGAGAGAGACAGAGAGAGACCCGCGCGAGACACAGTCAACATAAGTGAGCCGCTCGGTGCTCTGAGGGTCGGAGGTGGGCCCCTCACGCTCCAGCCCACTGACACTCGATTTTTAAGTTTTTTACAGGCTTTTAAAGCCTGGAAATTGCTGTAACTTGCCAGGACGTTCCAGAACGTCACCCGCAGCGAAAGGGTTAAGATACTCTGGAGCTCTGTCATAGAAAATTTTGAAGGCATTAGTGAGCCTGATTTGTTTGGCCCTGTCAGAGACATTGAGCATACCTAGTGACTGAAGTTGTTCCTGGCCAACATGTGATCTGGGTCCTAGGTTCAGCATTAATCTAACCATTTTATTTTGAGTGACCTGAAGTTTGTGCTGTGCTGATTTAGATGATGCAGAGTACCAGGATGACACAGAATAGTCAAAATTACATTGAACAAGCGCTTGGCAAAGGGTCTTTTTGGTCGCCGCTGGCAAGCATCCCACCTACTATGTCTACCTGTCTATACAGGTATTTTATCTACCTGTCTATACAGGTATTTTATACGTGCTCTACACTTACACAGGATAGATTCCAATGAGGGGCTAAAAGCGTAAAAATACAATAATAGGGCCTATAGCGTTTTGTATCAAAACTTGGCTCGGGTTTTCCCAAATTGCAAACCCATAAAACCCAATTTTGTGAATACCCGAGCCAACTTTTGACGAAAGCTGGCTCGGATTTCACGGGGTGGAGTGGGTAGCCTAATATCTTATGTTACAAAAATAGTCAACTTTGGGAAGACATTAGCCTAACCTAACAACCTTTCCTACGGTAACAGTTTCCTACGGTTTTACAGTAGGCCTAGGCCTATACTGTATTTTAGCATTTTTTTTTTTTTCTCCCTTATAACACATTTCAGCTCTTAATGATATATATAGCAATGATGTATATACTCTGTAAGAAACTGTAAGTAACCTATCCTAGTATTATGGGTGGGGGCTGCCGCCCCCACACTCCCGCTGGTTGTGTTAGGCTATTATTTTTTTATTTTTATTTTTTTTTAATGTGCTAGGCTATTAGCATAATTAGCCTAACCTAACCTAACAACCTTACCTAACCTAACCTAGTATATGGGTGGGGGCAGCCGCCCCCACAGCCTTGCTGGTTGGGTACTGGCTGAAAAACTTATTGTTTTACAGTAGGCCTAGGCCTATACTGTATTTTAGCATTTTTTGTTTTTTTTTCTCCCTTATAACACATTTCAGCTCTTAATGACATATATAGCAATGATGTATATTCTCTACCGGACCTATTAGGCCTAAAAATATCGATGGGCTAACTGTCGGTCCAAAACATCAGTATAACCAAACAACCTAACCTAACCTAACCTAGTAGGCCTATTATAGATTTATAAGTATTTATTTTATTATAAGTAGGCCTAGGCCTATTTATAGATGATTTAGTCTATGTTGTATGTCGGTAGTGGTACACCCGGTAACTACATCCATCCCCCTTCTTCTTCTTCTTCTTGTTTTGAAAGATGTGGTGGGTGCAATTCATCCAATAAATGCCGCGAGCGTTACTCACAAAAACGAAATACCGGCAACCTGTTTTTGCCCCCTTACAGATCTACATCTAGGCCTATGAGGATGACAATGAATCAAGGGGATGGATGTAGTTACCGGGTGTACCACTACCGACATACAACATAATCGGTAGCATTCAAGGAGACTACTGCAGGACTCTTCTTCTTCTTCTTCTTACCTCTGACTGGGTATAGGCTATGCTAGTGTTTACTAGCCTATACCCCTTTGAAAGGACATTAGCCTAACCTAACAACCTTACCTAACCTATCCTAGTATTATAGGTGGGGGCTGCCACCCCCACACCCCCGCTTTGACTTAGATTTTTGGTGTATTTGTCTGTGAAGTGGGTATTTTTCAATTTGTTGATAACGAAAATCCTCCATGCGGACTATATGGAGAAAAATATGGCGAATATATTGGTGCCTATTTTCCCTAATAAATTGTTTCTCATAACGCTCCACTAGTGTCGTTCAATATAACCCATAAATCATCTAGGCCTAAATACTTATAATAAAATAAAGGTAAATTTCTATAATTGCACCTATATGAGCTAAACAAATTATTATTGTATTTAACAGGAAGGTACAACGAGGTAAGTGGTGTGGTATAGGTGGCAATATGCGGAAATGGATTATAAGGGCATTACGCCCCCCTCTGATAAAAGTCTATCAATCTAGATGTGACACAGATTTACAATGTTTCAAAGAGACATTAGCCTAACCTAACAACCTTACCTAATCTAACCCTAACCTAGTATTATGGGTGGGGGCTGCCGCCCCCACACCTCCGCTGGTTGGATAAAACTGTAGAAATCCAGTTGGGGTGGAGTGAATAACCGTATATTTTCGTAAGGGGGTCAGAGGGGGGCAGAATGCCCTTAGGTTTAATTCTAGTTTCGCTTTCACAGCATACTCATAAATTTCTATGACTACTTTAGAGTTGTCATATACCATACTTAATTCCTATATATGTCCAAAGCGGCGGAAATGCATTATAAGGAATTATACCTAGGAATATTGTAAAAAAAAAAAAAAAAAATCTCCCCATATGCGGCACCATAGCTATTACATAATACTAGCTTAGGTTAGGTAAGGTTGTTAGGTTAGGCTAATGTCGTTAATGTAGTTTATTATCATTATATTATGTCTTTTACCCAGCAAATTCAGCAATTTCCCTGATCTTCATAGTTGGTCGGGAAGCTATGCCTTTACAACGGCGCCTCCCTTTTGTCGCTGTGTACGTAAAACTAGAATTTTACCTGCCCTTATAATCCATTTCCACCTAGGCCTATACCACATCACTTACCTCGTCGTACCTTCCTGTTAAATACAATAATAATTGGTCAATATACAGGAGGCGCTACAATATTGGTAAAAAATTAAGCTCAATAGCATGTGATTAAGCAATTTTTCTCCAAATTGTTGATGTAGGTGTCATTCCCGGGAAACTAACATAATACATATTATATGGATATTTACGTTTTAAGGGTTTGTTTACACTTCTTCTTTTTCGTCTTCATCTGGGAGACTTCTTTTGCGTGACTGTCAGTCAACAACTGAGACATCTGGTGGCGAATGCAATGAACTATACTGGTGGCGTCGTGGCCAAAGTAATCACCCTACCTAATTCATGCCAAGAGTACTCGAGTTCACTGACACGTGATGTCTATCGACCAATCAGGTGATGCCATGATTTGGAAAACAGGTGGCCCAGGATATAAGCTGTCAGTTTGACTCTGGCCAGCTTGTGTAGAGGGTGTGAGCCGATCAAAGCTTTTTCCACCGTCTTTAAAAACACTGAGGCTGCTTAAGACCTTTTCGCCTTCCAATAAGTGTAAACTGTCCAAAGTGCAATAACCAGTGTTCCAAATACAGCTGACGAGGACAGCTGGTTTTGAAATGCACATACACTTGTTTTACATGGAAAAATTCGAAACAAAAATCCACCAGCTGTTGACCAAGATGAGTGGTGATCGAGCCTCCAGCGGCCAGCGCAGCCCAGTACCTCCTCTGTTCATTAAGGTTAGTTGGTTGGTTGGGACAACATAAAGGAGCCGGACCACAGCTAGCTAGGGAATCTTAATGGGTCATCGCAAAGTAACATAAAGTAAAAGATTTTTTTGCATAGGATTAAACTGGCATGCAAGGGCTAGTTGGTTATACTGATGTTTTGGACCGACAGTTAGCCCATCGATCTGTTTAGGCCTAATAGGTCCGGTAGAGCATATACATCATTGCTATATATGGCATTAAGAGCGGAAATGTATTACAAGGGAGAACAAAAAAAAAAAACGCTAAAATACATAGGCCTACTGTAAAACAATAAGTTTTTCAGCCAGTACCCAACCAGCGGGGGTGTGGGGGCGGCAGCCCCCACCAATAATACTAGGTTAGGTTAGGTAAGGTTGTTAGGTTAGGCTAATGTTAACCCCATTCTTACTAGGTTAGGTTAGGTAAGGTTGTTAGGTTAGGCTAATGTTAACCCCATTCTTACTAGGTTAGGTTAGGTAAGGTTGTTAGGTTAGGCTAATGTTAACCTCATTCTTACTAGGTTAGGTTAGGTAAGGTTGTTAGGTTAGGCTAATGTTAACCCCATTCTTACTAGGTTAGGTTAGGTAAGGTTGTTAGGTTAGGCTAATGTTAACCCCATTCTTACTAGGTTAGGTTAGGTAAGGTTGTTAGGTTAGGCTAATGTTAACCCCATTCTTACTAGGTTAGGTAAGGTTGTTAGGTTAGGCTAATGTTAACCCCATTCTTACTAGGTTAGGTTAGGTAAGGTTGTTAGGTTAGGCTAATGTTAACCCCATTCTTACTTCGTTAGGTTAGGGTAACCTTATGAAAACCCAACCTTATGAAAACCCAAATGGGGTGGGGGTGTGGGGGTGGCAGCCCCCACCCATATACTAGGTTAGGTTAGGTTAGGTTGTTAAGTTAGGCTAATGGCACAAAATAAAAAAAAAAAAAAAAAAAAAAGGAACCTAACCAGCGGGGGTGGCAGCCCCCACCCATATACTAGGTTAGGTTAGGTAAGGTTGCTAGGTTAGGCTAATAGCCTAGCAAAAAAATAAAATAAAAAATAGTCCGAAACAGAAGGATTGAAGTGAAAATAAGAAAAAACAAAAAACAGTGACTAAGAACATGACGCCAACAATGGACGGGGATCAAAACAAATCCGACCCAGAGTGCCCCGACTGCGGAATCAAGTTCGCAGGTGAAAAAAATGCAATCCAATGCGACTACTGCCAGGATTGGCTGCACTATTTCTGCACAGAACTACCTGCCTATCAAATTCTCAACTATGCAAAAACGGCAAGGAAATTCATGTGCAAAACATGCTGCCTAACAAAGTTGGACACAAAAGGTGAGTGGGTGGCTGAGGCAGAAGCAGCCGTTCTCCAACACAAGGAACGAATAACCAATTCTGGAGCGATAAGTAAGGTAAGAAAAATCCATGTTCATCTCCAGAGCAACAAAGCTGTCACCAACACGCCAGCTGACAATACTCCAACAACCAAGGAATTAACTGGGGACACTGACCTAGGCCAAGGCCTACCCATAAGCCCAGAAGTAGCCTTAGGCAAGAGTGACGGTGACAACCCCCATACCAGTAACACAACAAACGTGGCTATAGGCCTAGATCTAGGTCTGGGGAACACACCAGGAAATATTAGCATCACAATGCCAGATGCCCATAGCCCCCCACCCCGCAACACTAGCAGACACGGCAGAGCCCCCTCAAAATGCAGCAAGACAGGTGAGGTCGGGGACCCCAACGAGCACACACCCCACATGCAACGGATGCAGCCATAATGCTCCTACATACAGTAGAACAGGTGAGGTTAGTGCTGTAAATACAAATTCATGGAGACCTAGGCCCAGAGCTGAATACAGGGGCACCGATATTAGGAGGAAAAGAATAGAAGTATGCAATTTCTACCTAAGAAATGAATGCCGATATGGAGTAGTGGGCATGGGATGCAAACAAGACCACCCAAAAATATGTGCAAAATTCATGAAGCACGGGCGGGATGAAAGAATCGGTTGCAAGCGTGGATGGAAGTGCATCGACTACCACCCATATGTATGCAGAATCTCACTCAACAAAAGGGCATGTACTATGAGAGACTGCAATCTTCCACACATCAAGGGAACCAAAATACTGACGCCCAGAAACAACGTCAACAAACCAAGGGAACACGCTACAGGACACATTCAAAGGGAATTTGCTTACACACCAACACATGAGGAAAAAATAGAAAGCCAACGCAATGCCCTCAGAAGCTGGCCAACCATCCAGCAAACTCACAAGGTCAGACCAGCAGCGGTACACACGGCTATGCCCGACCAAGGTGCTTTTTTAGAGGTAGTAATGGGACGTCTTCTGGAAGTGGAAAAACGGTCCCAAGTGATAATGGAGAGATTCCTAGCCCAAACCGAGGGGCCAGACATGAACCACAGAGGAAGGTGCAACTACCACTAACTAGCATTTTTGTGGGCAACATCAGAGGACTTTACCCACGAAACAATCAATGTAAAGTCCCTATGTTGGAAGAAATTGCAGAGGAAGACAACTCAATTTTTCTAGCCCTCACAGAAACACACCTGAACGAAAACATTTTGGATGCGGAGATCAATATCCATAATTTCACTCTATTCAGAGCCGACAGAGAGGACAGAAGCCACGGAGGAGTAGCACTCTACCTAAGGGAGGATATGGCTGCAAATACCGAAACTTTAGTTGCATTCTCAAACGGCACAACAGAGCTACTAGCAGTACACATAAGACAAACCGACATGCTCATCATAATTTTGTATCGACCTCCAAACACCACAGGGGAAATTTTCAAGGAGGTCACAGAGAAAATACAATCACTCCTACAAAATCTTCCAACTCCCGCTACAGATGTCATCATCACAGGAGATTTCAACCTGCCCATCATCAATTGGGCAACCATGAAAATAGATGGAGGAACCAGGGATGAAAAACAGCAAGCCAAGGAGCTAATGACTATCATGGACACTGCATACATGAAGCAATACATCGAGGAACCTACAAGAGGCAACAACACACTGGACCTACTATTTGGCAACAACTTCGACCTGGTACACTCGTACGAAACTGTAAAAACTATAATGTCCGACCACAGCCTCATCAAAGTAAGAACCCCCACACCACCAAGAAGATGTCAACAGGAATCAAGCCAAATACCATGCACCTCTCTGAAAGATCTCAACTTCTACAGCAAAGATATAGACTGGGACAGACTGAGAGCAGAACTGGCAGGAACTGATTGGAGGGCACTATTCGAAGATAAAAACGTCGACGAAACTCTCAGTATCCTCCAGAAACAATGCCTGGAGACCTGTAAAAACACCATACCACCCAAATCAAGCAGGAAGCAGATCAAGCAGATTCCCAGAGATAGAAAAATACTAATGAAGAAAAGGACGTACTTGAGAGCCAAGCAAAGGAAGACCAGCTATGCGCACAATATCACCAAACTACAAGAAGAGCTCGATGAAGTTGAACGTAAACTCATCCAGTCACACCAAGAACAAAGAACACGCGAAGAACTACAAGCAGTTGCAAACATACGAGTAAATAGCAAATTCTTCTATGCATACGCAAAAAGGAGACTCAGGAACACCACAACAATAGGACCACTTGCAAAACCTACGGGCGAACTTGAGAGTGACCCAACCGAAATGGCCAAGATACTCAAACAGCAGTATGAAAGTGTCTTCAGCCCGCCAAATGAAGACAAGAAAATCGAGAATGCAACGACTTTCTTTGGCAACGCTCCAGAGACACCACATCAACTCTCCTCGGAGGCTCGGTAACAGTATCAACAGAGGACATAATAGCAGCCATCAACAAGATTGGACCAAACTCTGCGGCAGGACCAGACGGCTTTCATGCCCAACTGCTAAAAAACTGCAAACATCAGCTAGCCCTGCCTCTAAAACTGCTGTGGAGCAAGTCCCTCCAAACTGGATATGTACCACAATCCCTAAAACAAGGTAATGTCACACCAATACACAAAGGGGGTAGTAAAGGCATAGCCAAAAATTACAGACCAGTGGTGCTGACGTCACATCTTATTAAAATCATAGAAAGAACAATAAGAGCTAAGATGGTCAGCTTCCTGGAAGATAATGAGGCGTTCAACGAGGGGCAACATGGCTTTAGAAAAGGCCGCTCCTGCCTCTCACAACTACTATCACACTACGACAAAATCCTACAGGATATTCAAGACGGAGAAAATGTAGACGTCATATATCTAGATTTCGCCAAAGCTTTTGACAAGGTGGACCATGGGATCCTTCTACATAAACTCAAATCACTGGGAATAGGGGGAGACCTTGGAAGATGGCTCCACAGCTTCATCACCAACAGAAAACAAAGAGTCACGGTTCAAGGAAGCCTATCAGATAATCAGATGCAGGTGGGGTCATCAGCGGAGTACCACAAGGATCAGTACTGGGACCTCTCCTATTCCTCATCATGATAGGAGACATCGACAGGGACCTGGAACACTCAACAGCCACATCGTTTGCAGACGACACCAGACTCATGAAGAAAATCACCTCACAACATGATGCTCAGCTACTACAACAAGACTTGGACAAAATCCTGAAGTGGGCAGAAGAAAACAACATGGCCCTAAACGGAGACAAGTTCGAGCTTCTAAGGTACGGGAACAAGAGAGCACTACAAAACGACACCAACTACAAAAGTGGACAGCAAGAAATTACCGCCAAGGACACAGTGAAGGACTTGGGAGTAAATATGAGCAGTGACGCCACTTTTTCCCAGCATATTACCAAAGCCACAACAACAGCAAAACAAATAGCAGGCTGGATCCTGAGAACCTTCCACACAAGAAATGAGAGGTGTATGCTAACACTGTGGAAGTCACTGGTCCTACCACGACTGGAGTACTGCTCCCAGCTCTGGTCTCCCCAAAAAGTAGGAGAAATAACAGAAATTGAAGCCACCCAGAGGACATTCACCAGTAAAATCCATGGGTTTCAACACTTTAACTACTGGGAGAGACTTAAGGAGCTGCAGCTGTACTCACTTCAAAGACGTAGGGAGAGATACATCATCATCTACGTCTGGAAGATTTTGGAAAAAAAGGTACCAAATCCAAACATCCAAGAGACTCAGCACCAAAGGCGAGGGAGGCTGTGCTATGTGAGGACTACGCCGGGATCAACACAAAAAATCAAATCCCTGATCCATCACAGCTTTACATACAATGGAACCAGACTGTTCAACTGTATACCAGCCCCTCTCAGAAACATAACCGGGGTGTCTCCAGACACCTTCAAGAAACACTTGGACATGTGGCTGGCCAAAATACCGGACCGGCCACCAACACCAGGATACCCCAGCACCAACTCCAACCGACTTCTGGAATGGAGAGTGGAAGAAAGGGAGCTGCCTGGTCGCAGTGGAGCCCCAGCTCAACTGTGTCACTAACGGACGGAATACAACTAAGTGTAAAGTGTAAGTGTGTCTAATAGGGGTGTGTTTTTAGATTGTTGGATAATGGGTAAATACTAATTTCCGCTCCTCTTCAGTATAAAACAACACTATATCTGAAAGAAAAAAAACAAAATAAAACTTACTGAAATCGCTGTCGGTCCAAAAAGTCAGGTTTACCCTAGTTCCACTAAAACACCAAAAACAAAATAAAAATACCAAAAAAAATACCTGAAAAACACATTGTTGCGTCTCCTGTATATTAACCTAATAATTTGTTTAGCTCGTAGGCCTATAGGTGCAATTATAGAATAATACCAAAATAAATACTTATAAATCTATAGGCCTAATACTAGGTTAGGTTAGGTTAGGTTGTTTGGTTAGGGTAATGTATTTTTGTATCCAAAGGCAGTCAAAATAGACGGGAATTGATGGTGAGCGTCCGCGTAGTGTAAACAAGACGGGCGGTACACCGTACACCCGGTAACTACATTCTTGCCGAATTAAGGGGGGGTGAGGTAAGTTTCTCAACCCATTGTGTATCCAATGTACCCAAACACTAGGATAGCCTATACCTGGTCAGAGGTAAGAAGAAAAAAAAGAGTCCTGCTGTAGTCTCCTTGAATGCTACCTGTCAGGCAATTAGTCATGCATTAATAGTAGTCTGTATAATAGTCACGTTAATCTTAGAGCATAATATTGGCAAATAAGAGAAAAATATTGCCGGGTTTCTCACTTGATGGCGGCCGTATGTCACAATACAGTTTGCTGACATTATATTTTTCTTATTTTAAAGTGAAAACTTGAGTAATGGATCTTATTCAGACAAATATTAAATATATCTATGTCAATAATATATTAATGGTATGTTAAGATTTGCTATTATATTCCAATATAAATTATTAATAAAAGTACAAACAGTGGGGGATGATGTTTATTCGGCGCGTTTTCAAATGTTCAAGATTGTCACAAGATTGTCCCTGTTCAAGATTGTCACATACGATATAATTACAAAACTTGAATCAGAGGCTGACGGGTATCAAGATGACCTCTTCACCTTAAATGCCCTCTTCTTTGCTGATGATGGATTACTTTTGGCTCAGTCTCTACAGCAAGCACACGCTATGATTGACCTCATTACCAACATTGGACAAGATTGTGGCCTGAGCATCAACAAGAACAAAAGCCATACACTGATATTAATATAATAATATAATAATAATACTTTATTTCAGACTCACACAGTACAGAGGGGACCATACTGGGGTCCATATATACCTTACAGTAACATAAATATATATAAATATATATAAGCTACTGTACATAGGCTACATAAAATAAAAAGAAATTAAATAATACCCAGCTTGCTATCATGTAGTTCACAGCACTGCCTCAACCAAAAACAGTGGTCATCAAACTACTGTGTTACCAAAACCACTGTCCTAATTGTGTACAGTACCATGCCTCACATCATTTAGCTTCCGGTACAGTATGTTGCTACAGTACAGTATAGGAATATCGGTACTGTACTGCACTATGAGGATCAGTACCGGTATGCTAATTCTGTAGAGTAGCAGACCTGAAATCATTACTTAAGGTTAAATATAGAGCAACTTCCTCCAGTGTGCCTGGATCCTGGAGGTGTACACTATGCTTGGAGTTTGTAGCATTTTAATGATCCTGTTCTCAGAAGTGTTAAGGCGCTGAATGAATTTATATGTTAGCTTTCTAATGAGTGATTTGTAACAGTGTAAGTTCATATAGGCACATAGCGTACTTGTACTCTCATATTTTGAGAGCCCCAGAAATATTTTCATGATATTGTGATATGAGATACTTAGTCTATTCACTGTAATTTTCTTATAGTTCCACCATAGTTGTGCTGTATACATTGGTGAGCAGTAGGAGTTGAACAATGTTATTTTTGTATCCCATGTGCACATATGAAATTTTCTTAACATTGAATTTCCCTGCATGTAAAGTTGCCTTCGCTGACGACCCATATCCTCATCATCTGAGCGATCACATGAAATATAGTGTCCTAGATACTTTACTTTACTTACTTCTTCTATAATTTCTTCATACAAATGGAATTTAGGTAGCTTTGATTTCAATAGAAGGTTAGATTTAAATATTATGATATTGCTCTTTATAGGATTAAATTTGACTGAATGTTCGATTCCAAATTTTTCACATACTCTTAATAATTTATCCAGTCCTGCTCCAGAGGGCGCGATTAAGGCTAGGTCATCAGCATACATGAGATGATTTACAATGGTGCTGCCAATACAGCACCCAGTGCGAGTCTTGTTCAGCTCCAGACTAAGATCATCCATGTAGACGTTGAAAAGATACGGAGACAATATCCCCCCTGCCTAACACCATTGGTTACGGCGAAAGATCCTGACAGGATGTTGCCCCATCTTACACACATTTTTTGATTAGCATACCAGAAAATAAGTATCCTAACAATATAGCTAGGCACTCCCCTGTTAACTAATTTTTCAAATAAGGTTTTGTGACACACCCTATCAAAAGCCTTACTTGCATCAAGAAAACAAGAGAAAATTGAGCTATTTAGTTTGTTGTATGTATCAATCACTTCTTTCAGCACATATATGCATTGGTCTGTGCCGTGATTTTTCTTAAAACCAAACTGATTGCTGCTGGTGACAATATATGCAGACATTCTTTCTAGCATTATCATTTCAACTACCTTACTCACCACACTAGCAAGTGCTACTGGGCGGTAGTTGTCTTTTGCTGTAATTTTACCTGATTTATCTTTAATATTATTTTTATTAATCTCACCACCACACCCCCAATGAAATTAATTAAAGTATATATGATCAACCGGGATTCGAACCCGGGTTATCACACACATATTTTTGCCACCTTAACCATTACACCACCAGGACGGTTAAAGGTTTATGCACACGCCTACGACTTATTATCCATTCTCGAATACTGGATATTAATCTAATCATGTTCATATTCCCAACCGCACTATGGTAGCCTACTGTTTAAGTGAGAGGAAAGAATATTCATGGGGCACAGATCATATAGACCGGCCTCTCGAAGAAATATCCCTAAACCTACTAATAATATTATTTTTATTAATCTCACCACCACACCCCCAATGAAATTAATTAAAGTATATATGATCAACCGGGATTCGAACCCGGGTTATCACACACATATTTTTGCCACCTTAACCATTACACCACCAGGACGGTTAAAGGTTTATGCACACGCCTACGACTTATTATCCATTCTCGAATACTGGATATTAATCTAATCATGTTCATATTCCCAACCGCACTATGGTAGCCTACTGTTTAAGTGAGAGGAAAGAATATTCATGGGGCACAGATCATATAGACCGGCCTCTCGAAGAAATATCCCTAAACCTACTAATAATATTATTTTTATTAATCTCACCACCACACCCCCAATGAAATTAATTAAAGTATATATGATCAACCGGGATTCGAACCCGGGTTATCACACACATATTTTTGCCACCTTAACCATTACACCACCAGGACGGTTAAAGGTTTATGCACACGCCTACGACTTATTATCCATTCTCGAATACTGGATGACAGGAACAAGTATTACGGATATCATAAACTCCGGCAGGACACCATGCGTAAATAGACTGGTGATGCAAGAACTAAGTTTATCTATTAACAACTTATCTGCATATTTAAGATGTTCTGCATATATACCATCCAGCCCACAAGCTTTATTTAGGTTAAGTTTTCTTATGGCATTCTCAAGATCACTTTCAGTCACTTTAATGTCTTCATAATTACTATCTTTCACATATTGAATTGTACCATTAGTAGACCTTTGGTTTACACTGTTAAGTAGTTCCTTAAAATGAGTTTTCCATAAGTCAGCAATGTTCTCTTCACCCGTAACCCCCTCAACACTGACAGGTAATGGTGTGTTACAATTTTGCATGGATCTGATGTCCTTCCAAAAACAGTTAGTATCCTTTTCTGCCAGACTCTTTGCAAGGGCTTCCTTCCTTAATTGGTTTTCATTTTGCTTAATAAATCTAATGGCATATTTGGTCCTAGCCTTTGCTCTTTTGTGAAGTTCAAATATAGGCCCCTGTCTAGGCTGACCTACTTCAAGCCAATGAGACCTAGCATCTCTGGAGGCCTGATACAGGTCAGCCACATAGTCTTGCCAACCTGGCTTATTGAATGAGGACTTATATTTACGGCTATTAAAAATACTTTCCCTCGCTTTTGATAAAGAATCTATTATACGATTGTAAAATGTAATAATGTCCTTTCTGTGTTGTGCATCACTACATTTTGGATCCCTGCATTGTGCTACACCATTACCATCATATTGCACCCTATTTAATAAGTCCTTGGTTTTATCACAGTACATTTGGCACTCTTCATTTGAGATTACATTCCATGGAACTTTTGCCTTGATGCTATTGCTAGTTTCTGTTATTTCCGGTGCTTTATTAATTTGGATTGTTAATTCTATAGGTATGTGGTCGTCATCCGTAATGTCGTATCTTATGGCCATTTCTGAGATAGAGTCATGAAAGTCAGAGCTAGAGATTGCATGATCAAGCCACGACCTGGTCTCCCATGCTTCACTAACATATGTATAGCTATTTTCTGGAAGCAGGTTTTTGGAGGACAAAATTAAACCTTGCTCCTCACAAAACCTTAACATATGTTTTAGCAAACATGGAACCACCCAACTCGTGAGGGGTAGCATTTCAATCACCTACCACTGAGTAACACGTTATCTCTAATTCAGAAATTAGGCCACCAAACTCCCCTAACTTTTCCAAATAAAGTTCTTCATTTTCTGCACACTGATACGGTAAGTAAACACAAAATATTGCAAATTTTCTGTGTCCCACTTCCAGCTGTATTCCCGCACACCAGCTTAAATTTGTCTCAATGGTTTTAATTACACTATCTAGGCACGATCTCCACATTATTGCAACTCCCCCTGGGGGGTGACCTGCCACAATACCATCACGTGTGTCCGTAGTGGAGACCCCGTACCCATGGAAATCTTTATCTAATATGTTCAAATTACCTAAGTCCTGTTCTGTTTTGTGTACCAGGTTTCCTGAAGGCAGACTATGTCACTGGTCCTTAATGTAGATACGATGTCAGGTCGCAACAGGAGATTCCTCTTTGTTTTGGGGAGTCCTCTGCAATTGTATGAAGTTACTTTTATACTTGCTGCTGTTGTTGGTATCCCCTCCATTACTGCGAGTTGGATAGTGGTGTGCGATGCCTCCAAGTCCCAGAAGCCTCTGCACTGTCCTCATTGGGATATTGTCTTGGTTCTCTGTACCAGTTGACATATGCATCTTCTGGCCACAGGTCAGGATTCATGAAAACATCTGGATCTGGACATTCGCTAGTTATACAAAAGGAGGCACAGGTAGTGGACCTGGAGAGGGTGGTCAGCTGTCTTACCTCTATATTTATATGTAGATTTTCAGCCAAGTATGTCTTGAGATTCTCAGCAGTAACACTAGGGTTGAATCCTGTGGCAAACACCCTAGCTAGTCGGGGCCTTTTGATGGTATTGAGGCCAGTATCCTTGACCCTACCTTTCATTCCTGGCTGGTTTCTCGGTCTAGGGTGAACCTGCTCGCCTTCCCTAGAGTAGCGAGGCTTGCCATTCACCCATTTGACCATAGTCCATGGGTTTTCCCTTGCATTGGCTCCTTCATTTGGTTCAGTTTGTGTAGGTAAATTTGAGGATGGTGTAGCTGGCACTGTATTATCTTCTCTCGTTGCCGACGATAAAGATTGCTGTTGTTGTTGTTGTTGTTGTTCCCCAAGCTGCCTGGCCGAACAGCCCCAAGGCCCCGAGCAATTCCAAGGCCATAACCGAGCGCCCCCACAGAACCCTCCCTGCCGACCACAATAAAGCCTGGGTGACCGAAGCCACTCCATGGCGGGGAGCTGAGGAGGGTGCAGAAACGCCCGGGAGACCAAAGCCCCACCCAGGGCCCTGTGCCCCTCAGCAATTATGAAGAGAAAGTTGAGGGGCAAGGGAAAAATGTGACGCTTTGGCTTCCAATCTTGGTAGATTGGGAGGTCAATCCACGGAAAAGACGCCATCACTCGAGATCTAGAAAATATATAAGTTAAAGGAACAGTCAGAGTAAGCTATGGGTACGGCAGAGATCGCTCAGTTCTCACTCTGATAGACCAGCCCATCACCACATAACTAGAACCCAATCCTCTCAGCATCAGCTAGGAAAGGCCCTAGAAAGCCGCCTTTGGCAGGGGGATAGCTCCCCTATTTCAACCCCTTTCGGGGTCGGGCACCCGCTGTTGTGTTCGGTGTTGTTGCTGTTGTGGTCGCTGCTGCTGCCACACCTGGTGTTGCCTTTGATATGAATGCTGCTGCTGGGTTAGTTTGGATTGTTGTAGTTGTCGCTGGTGTTGTTGTTTTTGTTGATGCTGTTGCTGCTGCTGCACCTGCTGTTGTTGCTGCTGCACCTGCTGCTGTTGTTGCTGCTGCACCTGCTGCTGTTGTTGCTGCTGCACCAGCTGTTGTTGCTGTTGCACCTGCTGGTGCTGCTGCTGTTGTGGTTGTTGCTGCTGTTGTGGTTGTTGCTGCTGTTGTTGTTGTTGCTGTTGATGCTGTTGTTGTATGGGTCGCTGTTGTTGCTGGGGCTGTTGTGTTTGGAGTTGTTGCAGCTGTTGCTGTTGTAGTTCAGCCTGCTGTTGCTGGTGGTGGTGTTGTAGGCCTATGGGTGGTTGTTGTTGTTGATGCTGTTGTTCTAGATGCTGCTGCTGTTGTTGTGTCACTTGTGCCTGTGGTTGAGGTGGAGCGTTAGTAGAGTTATTTTCTAACTTATTCACTCTGTCAGCTACATTTGAAACCACACTGCTTATGTCCACTATGGTTTCTTTTTGACCTGTGGTACACTCTCTCATGGGTATGATATATAACATGAGAGAAAAACCAGTAGAGATAAACAACATAGCAGTCACTAATGAAATAAAATATTTAGGAATAACAGTAACTGATAAGCGGAACTGTTTTAAAAAGCAAAAGGGTATATCATTAGAAAAAGCATATAAACTAGCAAACCTGACCTACCCAGTAATCTCCCAGAGCTGCAACAAACTACTGATTGGAAAGACCTTCTGGAAGAGTATAGCACTACCATCGATACTGTACGGCTCGAGCATCCTTGGCTACACAAAAAGCGAAATCCAGAAACTACAGAGAATTGAAAACTCAGTATTTAGACAGATTCTTGGTGCCCCAAGGTATGCTCAGGTTGCAGCGCTGAGGGGAGAAATCGGTGCTTCGTCCATGGAAACAAGAATCATAGGAAGACAGTTACAATACCTACACTATATAGAAAGTGAAAAGGATGAAGGACGTGAGCTTCTAAGAAGAGTACTGTGGGAAAGGAAGACATTCAAGAAGGACTACTGGATCGAAACCATCAAGGAAAACATAAATATCATAGGAAATTACAACCATATTAACCCTCCAGCCCCGGGGGCTATAGCTTGCGACTGTGCTGCGGTACCGGGTGTTTTGACGATCTTTGGGCTATGTTAACTACTCTGTAAGTCAATGAATATGGCATGTAATGTTGTGAATAAAAAAGAATAATGTTCCACAAACCTTCCTCTGTCGAATGGCGTTTAGTAGAGGTCTCTAGCCCCTCTGGTTGCATAATGGTGAGCGCGGGAAGACGAGTGCTTTTCGGCGGCAAATTCTTCCCGCGTTCGGACGCGTCGCCCCGGCCATGGCTACGACGCACCTAGCCGCTCGTCGCGCCAAAGTATTTATCTCCCTTAGACGATTTTAGTGTTTTGATATTGAGAATGTGATGTTTATTTGATATTTTCTAGTTATTTTGAGGCCAATTATATAAAATATGTTTATTAGGGTATCACTGTCACTGATATTGATAATTTTCACTCGATACCGTACATTTTATTAGTAATTGAGGTAGGTTATTGTTATATTAGGCAGTGATTATTCGTTATCACAGGTGTTTATTATACTTTGGCCATCAAATATTAGGTCTTGTGTCACTTTCACTTTGACAAAATATGCTTTAGAGAGTGTCACTGTCACTGATAATGCTCATTTTCACTTGATACCGTACATTTTATTAGTAATTGAGGTAGGTTATTGTTGTATTAGGCACTGATTATTCGTTATCACAGGTGTTTATTATACTTTGGCCATCAAATATTAGGTCTTGTGTCACTTTCACTTTGACAAATATGCTTGAGAGAGTGTCACTGTCACTGATAATGCTCATTTTCACTTGATACGGTACATTTTATTAGTAATTGAGGTAGGTTATTGTTATATTAGGTACTGATTATTCGTTATCACAGGTGTTTATTATACTTTGGCCATCTAATATTATGTCATGTGTCACTTTCACTTAGTTATATGCTTTGTAAACGTTTTATATACAATTTATTGTCTTTTTTCACTTATTTGTATAAATGTTTTCATAATACATGACTTTTTTATAACAATACATTGTTTTATTTCCACTTGTTGCCTATATACATACTGTACATATTGTCAGTCTTTGGTACTTTCACTATGATTATTAGAACTCCTGCCTGGTGTGGTAATCCGCAAATCGCGTTATAGCCCATAGTGACAGCTGGCACTCCACACACTGCATGGTGGACTTTTTACCTGGCCTCGGCCTCACCCTGCTGTTCCAGCAGACATGGCACCGCTTCTGCTGTGTTCTTCCTGATTCGTTCCTGAGGCAGGGAACCAGCTTGTGCCTAATTTAGATACTGAGCACACTGCATAGCGGTCCTGAACGGCGGGCCCAGGTTGTGCCACTGCCCTCTGTGGCGTAGCATACCTGTCCAGGAGCTCCGTCAACACCTGTTTTGGAACCTCCGCAGGCTACTGAACTTCCTGGGTGTGTTCACATTCCGAAGCCTGTATATATTGTAGGCATTCAGCATTGACATGTCCACCATGTGCAGAAGAACTTTTTGTACCATCTGCACGAGGTACGCAGGCAGTCGATGAAGCCTATCTGCATGTCGGACTTCTCATATTTATGTTGTAGTCCATTACAGCATCGGGCTTGGTCACCCAAGTCAGGGTGCGGCGATCCACCTTGCCAGTCTCAACCATTTCCCCCTTGTGGACGGTGCTCAGGAGGTTGACCTTCCGCTGGTCGTGGCCAGTGAGATAGCCAGAATGGGCCCCGACTTCTTTTTGAAGACATCGCCTTTCTTGGTTTTTAGAGGGAAAGTTGGCATGCCCTTCCTTTTCCGCTCTTACTGTGCCTACAGTCCCCGTCTTGCGCTGATGGAGGTACTTTGAGAGAGTGGGGGACGTGTAGTAGTTGTCCGTGTAGAGGACGTATTTCTTCTGGAAGTACCGGTTCATCATGGCTTGAACCACTGCTCCGCCAAAGCCAATGAGGGGGTCTATTATCACGTCCCCTTCCTTCCCGCTGGAGACCAGGAAGTCCAGGACATAACCAGTTTGGCAGTCGCACAGCACAAAGAACTTTATACCAAAGCGATGTCTCTTTGAGGGGATGTACTGCCTGAAGCTCAGCTTTCCCCGGAACAGCACAAGAGACTCGTCAATACAGACGTTGCAGAAGGGCGTGAAGTATGACGTGAAACGTTCTCGCATCATCTCGTACAACGTCCTAATCTTCCACAGCTTGTCAGAGAGATGCATGTCGGTGTTGGTGACAAGATGGAGCGCTCCGAGGATGTCGAGGTACCGGTCCCGAGAGATGTATTTCCCGAAGGCAGGGGTGGATATCAGATCTTTGGTGATCCAATAGTCAGCCAACCTGTGCTTCTTTACATGAGGCATTAGCATGGTGATTGCCAGGAACACCATGAACTCGGGATGAGTCACTGGGGTCCACCGCTTCATGTGGCCCTTGGTCACCTTGCCAAAAAAGTTCACCTGGATTTGGTGGTGCTTGTTTGTCTCTTCTATGACAAACTCAGTAACCTCCTTATCAAAAAATGCCTCAAAAAGCTCATGTGGTGGAGCATTGGGGCCTGCGGGAAAACTTGGGGTAACTCCTGAACCCTCCTGTACCTCATCAAAGGGGTAACATCAGGGTCATTCACTTCATCAGCAGCCACATCCTGCCAGTTGAAAATATAAAATGGGTCCTGCTGGCGACGCTTACGAGGAGCTGCAGCTGGGGCAGCACGCCCACGAACTTTGGCGGCACGCACCCTAGGGCGGCCAGGAGCGCGACGGCGCCCAGGCCCAGCCCGGCGGCCAGGGCGGCCAGGAGCACGACGGCCCTGGGCAAAGCGTCTGGGTTGAGGGTCGTCGATGTCCATAAAGTCATCGTCGTTGTCGTCAGAGCCGTCATCTTGCCCTGACGGTGGACCCAGGTAATCATGGCCAGAGTCATCTGTGAGGTGCCCTTCATCTTCAGACCCCCCCTCCTAATCTCGCGGGGAACGAATGATGCGTGGGCGGCGTGTAGGTCGGCGAGGTGGGAAAGGAGTGGCAGGTGAGGCTCTGTCATCTTCATGCAGAGGTTCGGGGCTCCTTGGCCTACGACGATTCGTAGACAGCACTGGTTCAGTGTCTGTAGGTGCAGGTATGGATGCGAGGTCAAAAACATCGTCAGGAACCTCTGTTGTAGGCTGGAGAGGTGGGGTGGACCCTGGGGAAACTTGCGGGGGCGTATGGCTGGGACCGGCAGGGGTGGAAGCCGCGGGAGCCTCGAACAAAGAGCGCCTACTTGTAGCTCCTTTTTTCACATATTTTCTCCCTTTTCCCTTTTCTGTAGTAGTATGTCTCCTCTCGGGGAAATAGGGGGTAAATAGGCCGAAAGTGGGGGGTCCTCAACCCTAGGCAGTGCTGGTGGTGGTGGGGAAGAATGGCGGGCGCCTGGGGCAACTTGGGTGGCGTGGGTAGATAAGGAAGACAATGGCGGGTCAACCTCACCCTCACGCTCAGCCTCACTGGCACCCTCACGCACTGCTCCCTCACCAAGTTTTAGGGCCTCTTTCCTGGCTGCCGCGGCCGCCTTTTCAAGAACTTGCTTCTTCTATAAAAGCGTATCTTGAATGGGGATTTAGCTGGCGAAGGGCTAGGTGTCGTGTCACTCAACCTAAACTTGGCAGTCGACCTAGTGCTGTCCCATTCGCTCACTCTCACTACACTCTCATCACCTTGCACAACTATATCACGTTCAGTACTATCATCACTTTCATCGTCATCGTCAAATCCAACAAATTGCGCGTCTCTTTCATGAATTTCGTCTAGATCGTCTAAATTTTCACTATAGTGAGACTGATAAGACTCGGAGCTATCACTGCCCAAGTCATCAACACTATTTTGTCCTTCACCACGTTCATAACTCCTCAAAGCTATTTCAATACCTCCGGGAGTCAACGCATCTTGTACGTGCCTTTGCGTTAGGGCGCGACGAACATGGGCAGGCGTCAAAGGGAGCAGGGAATCGGACACAGGGGAATCACTTTTTGGGCTAGTATCCATGTTGGCGGCAGGGTAGAGACTGTTTTGGTGGCGTACATGGTGTCTGGTGGCGTCACCTAGCGACCACGGAACGAAATTTTTACGCGCGCCATTCGAAAGCACATACGCAAGCAATGGTACAATGTTGTACCACCCGGGTTCCTCGGGTCAAAACATAATGGTACACACGTGTACCACCCGGGGTTGAAGGGTTAAGAGTCAGAGAAAAAATAAATCAATTTTAACCCTCCAGCCCCGGGGGCTATAGCTTACGACTGTGCTCCGGTACCGGGTGTTTTGACGATCTTTGGCCTATGTTAACTACTCTGTAAGTCAATGAATATGTCATGTAATGTTGTGAATAAAAAAGAATAATGTTCCACAAACCTTCCTCTGTCGAATGGCGTTGAGTAGAGGTCTCTAGCCCCTCTGGTTGCATAATGGTGAGCGCGGGAAGACGAGTGCTTTTCGGCGGCAAATTCTTCCCGCGTTCGGACGCGTCGCCTCGGCCATGGCTACGACGCACCTAGCCGCTCGCCGCGCCAAAGTATTTATCTCCCTTAGACGATTTTAGTGTTTGATATTGAGAATGTGATGTTTATTTGATATTTTCTAGTTATTTTGAGGCCAATTATATAAAATATGTTTATTAGGGTATCACTGTCACTGATATTGCTAATTTTCACTCGATACCGTACATTTTATTAGTAATTGAGGTAGCTTATTGTTGTATTAGGCACTGATTATTCGTTATCACAGGTGTTTATTATACTTTGGCCATCAAATATTAGGTCTTGTGTCACTTTCACTTTGACAAATATGCTTTAAAGTGTCACTGTCACTGATAATGCTCATTTTCACTCGATACCGTACATTTTATTAGTAATTGAGGTAGGTTATTGTTGTATTAGGCACTGATTATTCGTTATCACAGGTGTTTATTATACTTTGGCCATCAAATATTAGGTCTTGTGTCACTTTCACTTTGACAAATATGCTTTAGAGAGTGTCACTGTCACTGATAATGCTCATTTTCACTCGATACCGTACATTTTATTAGTAATTGAGGTAGGTTATTGTTGTATTAGGCACTGATTATTCGTTATCACAGGTGTTTATTATACTTTGGCCATCAAATATTAGGTCTTGTGTCACTTTCACTTTGACAAATATGCTTTAGAGAGTGTCACTGTCACTGATAATGCTCATTTTCACTCGATACCGTACATTTTATTAGTAATTGAGGTAGGTTATTGTTGTATTTGGCACTGATTATTCGTTATCACAGGTGTTTATTATACTTTGGCCATCAAATATTAGGTCTTGTGTCACTTTCACTTTGACAAATATGCTTTAGAGAGTGTCACTGTCACTGATAATGCTCATTTTCACTCGATACCGTACATTTTATTAGTAATTGAGGTAGGTTATTGTTGTATTAGGCACTGATTATTCGTTATCACAGGTGTTTATTATACTTTGGCCATCAAATATTAGGTCTTGTGTCACTTTCACTTAGTTATATGATTTGTAAACGTTTTATATACAATTTATTGTGTCTTTTCACTGATTTATATATTTCTATAGGTTCTAATCATATGAATGTCACTTGGTATATACATACGTGTCACTTTCACATATTATTATGGTGTAATTGTATTTGTATCAATGTTCTCATAATACATGACTTTTGTATTACAATACATTGGTTTTCTTCCACTTTTTGCCTATATATAATTATAGTGTACATATTGTCATTTTATTTGGCAATTTCAGTATGATTATTAGAACTCCAGCTTGGAGTGGTAATCAAAGAAGTAATCTACAGCACAGAGTGCCACCTTGCACTCCACACACTCCAGGGTTGACTTTTTACCTGACCTCGGCTTCACCCTGCTGTTGTAGCAGACATGGCACCGCTTCTGCTGTGTTCTTCCGGATTCATTCTGAGGCAGGGAACCAAGCCTGTGCCTAGTCAAGTATTGAGCAGACTGCAAGCGGTCAATAACGGCGGGCCCAGGATGTGCCACTGCCCTCTGTGGCATAGCATACTTCTCCAGGAGCTCCGTCAACACCTGCTTTTGGAACCTCCGCAGGCTATTGAACTTCATGGGTGTGTTCACATTCCGAAGCTTGTATATGTTGTAGGCATTCAGAACTGACATGTCCACCATATGCAGAAAGAACTTTTTGTACCATCTGCACGAGGTACGCAGGCAGTCAATGAAGCCTATCTGCATGTCGGACTTGTCCACCAGCCTCATGTTGATGTTGTAGTCCAGGACAGCATCGGGCTTGGTCACCCTGGCCTGGGTGCGGCGATCCACCTTGCCAGTCTCCACCATTTCCCCCTTGTGGATGGTGGTCAGGAGGTTGACCTTCCGCTGGTCGTGCCAGTGGATAGCCAGAATGGGCCCCGACTTCTTCTTGAACACATCACCTTTTTTGGTCTTTGGAGGGAAAGGTGGCATGCCCTTCCTTTTCCCTCGTACTGTGCCTACAGTCCCCGTCTTGCGCTCATGCAGGTACTGTGAGAGAGTGGGGGACGTGTAATAATTGTCCGTGTAGAGGACGTGATTCTTATGAAAGTAGCGGTCCATCATGGCTTGCACCACTGCTCCGCCAAAGCCAATGAGGGGGTCCACAAGCAAGTCCCCTTCCTTCCCGCTGTAGACCAGGAAGTCCAGGACATAGCCAGTTTGGCAGTCGCACAGCACAAAGAATTTTATGCCAAAGCGATGTCTTTTTGAGGGGATGTACTGCCGGAAGCTGAGTTTTCCCCGGAACAGCACAAGAGACTCGTCAATGACGACCTTGCGGAAGGGCTTGAAGTAGGAGGTGAAGCGTTCTCGCATCATCTCATACAACGTCCTAATCTTCCACAGCTTGTCTGGGAGGTGGACATCAAGGTTGGTGACAAGATGGAGCGCTGCGAGGATATCAAGGTACCGGTCGCGAGACATATATTTCCCGAAGGCAGGGGTGGATATCAGATCATTGGTGATCCAATAGTCAGGCAACCTATGCTTCTTGACATGAGGCATTAGCATGGTGAGTGCCAGGAACACCATGAACTCTTTATGAGTCACTGGGGTCCACTGCCTCATGTGGCCCTTGGTCACCTTTCCCAAAAAGTGGACCTGGAATTGGTGCTGCTTATTTGTCTCTTTGACAACATAGCCTACCACCTCCTCATCAAAGAAGGCCTCAAACAGTTCGTGTGGTGGAGCATTGGGGCCTGCAGGAAAATTGGGGGTAACGCCTGAACCCTCCAGTACCTCATCAAAAGCTGGCACATCAGGGTTGTATGCATCCTCATCAACTACGTCTTGCCACTGAAAAACGTAGAATGGGTCTTGTCTACGCTGACGAGGAGCTCCAGCTGGTGGCCCAGCACGCCCACGGCCAACTCGGGAGGCGCGCGCCCGAGGGCGGCGGCCAGGGCGGTGGGCAGCACGACGGGCAGCACGACGCCGGGCCAAGCGGATGGGTCGAGGGTCGTCGATGTCCATATAGTCATCGTCAGAGTGGTCATCTTGCCCTGACGGTGGACCTATGTAATCATGGCCAGAGTCTTGAGAGAGGTGCCCTTCATCATCAGTGGCCCCCACATAATCTGGCGGGGAACCAGTGATGCGTGGGCGGCGTGCGGGTGGGCGAGGTGGGGAAGGAGTGGCAGGTGAGGCTGTGTCCCCCCGAGGTCCCGGGCTCCTTGGCCTGCGACGAGTGACAGAAAGCAATGTTTCACTGTCACTAGGGCCAGGTATTGGTGATGCGAGCTCAAAGACTTCTTCAGGAAGACATGTTGAAGGCGGGAGAGGTGGGGAGGACCGTGGGGAAAGTTGCGGGGACGTATGGCTGGGGCCGGCCGGGGTGGACGCCGCGGGAGCCTCGAACAAAACTCTCTTACTTTTCTTAATTTTCGTGGTATATTTCCTACCTTTCCCCTTTTCGGCAGCAGTATGTCTCCTGTCGGGGGACCTAGGAGGCAAATAGGCCGAAAGTGTGGGGTCCTCAACCCTTGGCAATGGTGGGGGTGGTGGGGAAGAATGCGGGGCATCCGGGTCATCTTGGGTGGCGTGGGTAGATAAGGGAGACAATGGCGGACAAGAAGGGTCACCACGCTGACCCTCACTCACAGCCTCATCCTCACCAAGTAGTTTTGCTTGTTCCCTAGCTGCCGCGGCCGCCTTCTCAAGTATTTTCTGCTTATACAAATGTAGCTTGAAAGGCGATTTACCTGGGGAAGGGCTTGGCGTCGTGTCACTTAAGCGAAATTTGGTGAGTGACCTTGAACTCTCCCACTCGCTCACTCTCTCAAGTTCACTGTCTTTAGGTAAACCAGCTTCCTCAACAACTGGTACATCACCTTCATCACTCTCATCACTGTCATGTTCTCTCGCAAATCCCAGGAATTGCTCTTCTTTATCACTCTCATGGCCATAATCACTCGACTTATAATTACTGGAGTCGTCACTGACTTCATCATCAACATTATGCTTGGCATCAGCTCGCTCATAAAGTCTCAATGTCGTCTCAATACCTCCGGGAGATAACACATTTAGGCGATGGCGTCGGGGTAAGGCGCGACGAACAAGCAAGGGCGTCGTAGGAAGCACGGTATCGGACACAGCGGAATCACTATTTGGCGTACTGTCCATGATGGCGTCGGGGTAGATACTGTTGCTGTGGCGGAGTTTACGCCTGGTGGCGCCACCTACCGTCCCACGATACCGAAAATGTACGCGCGGCATTCGAAAGCACGCATGCAAGCAATGGGCGTTCAAGAGCCCTTCCGGGTTGCGCGGGCCGAGGTTGTTATGGGCGTTCAAGAGCCCATCCGGGTTGGAGGGGTTAATGGAAAAATATGAAACAGTTATGTCTCTGTATCATATTATAAACAGGTTTTAATGGAAAAATATGAAACTGTTGTCTCTGTATCATTATACTGTAATGTAAAACTTGCAAAATAAACAAACCAAAACTTAGACGAACACAGTTAAAAGACAAAAAAACTTTTCAAAATCGCTATGTGGAAACGACACTTAACCCTCCAACCCCGGCTAGGGTAGATCGTGACTGTACTCTGTGTCCGGGGGTTTTGAGGAATTTTGGTCCATGTTGATTCACCTGTTACTCCTGAAATACATGACACAAAGTTATAAAAAAAAAAAAAATGTTGCACAAACCTTCATGTGTAGAATGCCGTTGAGTAGAGGTCTCTAGCCCAAGTGATTGCATAATGGCGAGCGCGGGAAGTGGAGTGATTTTTATGCGGGAAAATCTTCCCGCGTTCGGATGCGTCGCCTTGGCCCAGGCCCCGGCTTGGCTAACCTACTGCGCACTTAGCCACTCGTCGCGCCAGAGTTTTTACCTCCCGGAGGCGATTTTATTTATTGATAGTGATGTTATTATAGTTATTTGGAGTCCAATTATATAAAATATGTGTATTAGGCTATCATTGTCAATAATATTTCACATTTTCACTCGATACCGTAGTTTTTATGAGTAATTGAGGCTGGTTATTGTTATATTAGGCAGTGATTATTCGTTATCACAGGTGTTTATTATACTTTGGCCATCTAATATTAGTTCGTGTGTCACTTTCACTTTGGTAAATATGCTTGAGAGAGTGTCACTGATAATGCTCATTTTCACTTGATACGGTACATTTTATTAGTAATTGAGGTAGGTTATTGTTATATTAGGCAGTGATTATTCGTTATCACAGGTGTTTATTATACTTTGGCCATCTAATATTACTTCGTGTGTCACTTTCACTTTGGTAAATATGCTTGAGAGAGTGTCACTGTCACTGATAATGCTCATTTTCACTTGATACGGTACATTTTATTAGTAATTGAGGTATGTTATATTAGGCACTGATTATTCGTTATCACAGGTGTTTATTATACTTTGGCCATCTAATATTATGTCATGTGTCACTTTCACTTAGTTATATGCTTTGTAAACGTTTTATATACAATTTATTGTGTCTTTTTTCACTTATTTATATATGTTTTCATAATACATGACTTTTTTATCACAATACATTGTTTTATTTCCACTTGTTGCCTATATACATACATATTGTCAGTCTTTGGTACTTTCACTATGATTATTAGTTAGTACTCCTGCTTGGTGTGGTATTCAGCAAAGCACGGTATAGCACATAGTGACAGCTGGCACTCCACACACTGCATGGTGGTCTTTTTCTGCTTCCTCGGCCTCACCTGGCTGTTCCAGCAGACATGGCACCGCCTTCTGCTAATGGTGACTCCATCTCGTTCCAGAGGCAGGTAACCGAGCTTGTGCACATTTAGATACTGTGCACACTGCATACGGTCCTGAACGGGGCGCCCAGGTTGTGCCACTGCCCTCTGTGGCGTAGCATACCTGTCCAGGAGCTCCACCAACACCTGTTTTTGGAAGCTCTGCAGGCTACTGAACTTCCTGGGTGTGCGCGGATTCCGAAGCCTGTAGATATTGTAGGCATTCAGCATTGACATGTCCACCATGTGCAGAAAGAACTTTTTGTACCATCTGCACGAGGTACGCAGACAGTCGATGAAGCCTATCTGCATGTCGGACTTGTCCACCAGCCTCATATTTATGTTGTAGTCCATTACAGCATCGGGCTTGGTCACCCTGACTTGGGTGCGGCGATCCACCTTGCCAGTCTCAACCATT
Source organism: Paralithodes platypus (assembly GCA_032716605.1). NCBI lineage: Eukaryota > Metazoa > Arthropoda > Malacostraca > Decapoda > Lithodidae > Paralithodes > Paralithodes platypus. The sequence continues at coordinate 1,685,839 of CM064568.1, forward strand.
TCCCCCTTGTGGACGGTGCTCAGGAGGTTGACCTTCCGCTGGTCGTGCCAGTGAATAGCCAGAATGGGTCCCGACTTCTTTTTGAAGACATCGCCTTTCTTGGTTTTAGGAGGGAAAGTTGGCATGCCCTTCCTTTTCGCTCTAACTGTGCCTACAGTCCCCGTCTTGCGCTGATGGAGGTACTTTGAGAGAGTGGGGGACGTGTAGTAGTTGTCCGTGTAGAGGACGTGATTCTTCTGGAAGTACCGGTTCATCATGGCTTGAACCACTGCTCCGCCAAAGCCAATGAGGGGGTCTATTTCCACGTCCCCTTCCTTCCCGCTGTAGACCAGGAAGTCCAGGACATAACCAGTTTGGCAATCGCACAGCACAAAGAACTTTATACCAAAGCGATGTCTCTTTGAGGGGATGTACTGCCTGAAGCTCAGCTTTCCCCGGAACAGCACAAGAGACTCGTCAATACAGACGTTGCAGAAGGGCGTGAAGTATGACGTGAAACGTTCTCGCATCATCTCGTACAACGTCCTAATCTTCCACAGCTTGTCAGAGAGATGCATGTCGGTGTTGGTGACAAGATGGAGCGCTCCGAGGATGTCGAGGTACCGGTCCCGAGAGATGTATTTCCCGAAGGCAGGGGTGGATATCAGATCTTTGGTGATCCAATAGTCAGCCAACCTGTGCTTCTTTACATGAGGCATTAGCATGGTGATTGCCAGGAACACCATGAACTCGGGATGAGTCACTGGGGTCCACCGCTTCATGTGGCCCTTGGTCACCTTGCCAAAAAAGTTCACCTGGATTTGGTGGTGCTTGTTTGTCTCTTCTATGACAAACTCAGTAACCTCCTTATCAAAAAATGCCTCAAAAAGCTCATGTGGTGGAGCATTGGGGCCTGCGGGAAAACTTGGGGTAACTCCTGAACCCTCCTGTACCTCATCAAAAGGGGTAACATCAGGGTCATTCACTTCATCAGCAGCCACATCCTGCCAGTTGAAAATATAAAATGGGTCCTGCTGGCGACGCTTACGAGGAGCTGCAGCTGGGGCAGCACGCCCACGAACTTTGGCGGCGCGCACCCTAGGGCGGCCAGGAGCGCGACGGCGCCCAGGCCCAGCCCGGCGGCCAGGGCGGCCAGGAGCACGACGGCCCTGGGCAAAGCGTCTGGGTTGAGGGTCGTCGATGTCCATAAAGTCATCGTCGTTGTCGTCAGAGCCGTCATCTTGCCCTGACGGTGGACCCAGGTAATCATGGCCAGAGTCATCTGTGAGGTGCCCTTCATCTTCAGACCCCCCCTCCTAATCTCGCGGGGAACGAATGATGCGTGGGCGGCGTGTAGGTCGGCGAGGTGGGGAAGGAGTGGCAGGTGAGGCTCTGTCATCTTCATGCAGAGGTTCGGGGCTCCTTGGCCTACGACGATTCGTAGACAGCACTGGTTCAGTGTCTGTAGGTGCAGGTATGGATGCGAGGTCAAAAACATCGTCAGGAACCTCTGTTGTAGGCTGGAGAGGTGGGGTGGACCCTGGGGAAACTTGCGGGGGCGTATGGCTGGGACCGGCAGGGGTGGAAGCCGCGGGAGCCTCGAACAAAGAGCGCCTACTTGTAGCTCCTTTTTTCACATATTTTCTCCCTTTTCCCTTTTCTGTAGTAGTATGTCTCCTCTCGGGGGAAATAGGGGGTAAATAGGCCGAAAGTGGGGGGTCCTCAACCCTAGGCAGTGCTGGTGGTGGTGGGGAAGAATGGCGGGCGCCTGGGGCAACTTGGGTGGCGTGGGTAGATAAGGAAGACAATGGCGGGTCAACCTCACCCTCACGCTCAGCCTCACTGGCACCCTCACGCACTGCTCCCTCACCAAGTTTTAGGGCCTCTTTCCTGGCTGCCGCGGCCGCCTTTTCAAGAACTTGCTTCTTATAAAAGCGTATCTTGAATGGGGATTTAGCTGGCGAAGGGCTAGGTGTCGTGTCACTCAACCTAAACTTGGCAGTCGACCTAGTGCTGTCCCATTCGCTCACTCTCACTACACTCTCATCACCTTGCACAACTATATCACGTTCAGTACTATCATCACTTTCATCGTCATCGTCAAATCCAACAAATTGCGCGTCTCTTTCATGAATTTCGTCTAGATCGTCTAAATTTTCACTATAGTGAGACTGATAAGACTCGGAGCTATCACTGCCCAAGTCATCAACACTATTTTGTCCTTCACCACGTTCATAACTCCTCAAAGCTATTTCAATACCTCCGGGAGTCAACGCATCTTGTACGTGCCTTTGCGTTAGGGCGCGACGAACATGGGCAGGCGTCAAAGGGAGCAGGGAATCGGACACAGGGGAATCACTTTTTGGGCTAGTATCCATGTTGGCGGCAGGGTAGAGACTGTTTTGGTGGCGTACATGGTGTCTGGTGGCGTCACCTAGCGACCACGGAACGAAATTTTTACGCGCGCCATTCGAAAGCACATACGCAAGCAATGGTACAATGTTGTACCACCCGGGTTCCTCGGGTCAAAACATAATGGTACACACGTGTACCACCCGGGGTTGAAGGGTTAAGCAAAATAATAATTTATAAATAAAAGAACACAATCCACCACATAGGGTGTACATTACTACATGAGGAAGTTAATCTGAAACGGATGTCTATCATATTATATACAGGTTTCACAATTAATTCTCTAGTTGGCCCTAAAAACTTTGTAATAGCTGAGTAATCAAGAAGGGGATAAGTCAGTTTCTCGCCAGCTTAAAGGTGGTGGGGCGTCCGAAATTAAAATTAATTTATAATGTATTTAAAGAGATGTTTAGATCTCCAGTAATCAACCTGACTACTCCTTTGTCAAAACTAATCTTCAATATTAGAGAACAAATCAAAAATAGATATTGAATTGCGACCCCTTGCAACTAGTACTCACGTGAGGATGTGACGTACGCCCAGGCAAACATTTGGGAAGTAAACATCAGCAAGTATAGCAAAAATGGTGAATAGGTGTGCTGTTTTCGGGTGTAGCAACATCCCTGGACCAAACATAGCACTACACAAGTTTCCAAGTGATCCATACCATTGTAACAAATGGGTGAAGTTTATACAAAGAACCAGAGTGTGGGAGGCAAAGCCCCAAAAGATGCACCCGCTGATTGCCTATACGGACTGGGGTCTTGTCACGCCCAGTGCCAGGTCCGTATATGTACGGACTCGCCGAAAAAAAATCGTAGCAGCGAAACGACTGCACCTATAGCTTTCATATTTCTACCACATGTACCTTACCCTTCTGGCATCTTGCTACCACCACCCCAATCCCCTCCCCCAATCCACTCGCCGACCATGGGTCGCCGCATCAGGCCATCACAAAGGAAAAAAAGGAAAATATGTGGCGGCGAAACGACTGCACCAATTGGTTCCATATTTGTGTGACAAGCCCCCTACCCTTCTGTCTTCCCCCCACCACAACCCCAACTTCCTCCCACCACCCACTTCCAGCCTATCCGTAGATCATCACATAAAAAAATGAAAATCGGTGGTGGCGAAACTACCTCACCAATCGGCTCCATATTTGTAACACGAGTCAATTACCCTTCTACCTTCCCCCCACCATTCCCCAAACCACCCTCCCACCCATACGTGCTTGCCAATTTCAGGAGTCAGGAGAGTGGATAATATGGGCTAACTTAAGCCTAGCCCAAATTATACAGTCAGTGTCGATGGATATAGGCCTAACCTAGGCTAAAGAAATTTATTGGCTGAAATTCAACTACTAGCAACTAGGCTAAACACAATAATAAAAAAAAATAAGTCGATCGCCGTGGTTTAAGTTTCCGTCTATTTTTACGGCGATTTTTTCTGTTATTTGCACCCTGTTGGCAATGTATATGATGATGACAATAAGTCATGGAGGCGTGAGGGGTGGGCTTTCATTATTGTATCCAAATGCAGTCAAAATAGACGGGGACATGATCGCTAGCGTCCGCCGCGGCTCCGAGTAGTGTAAACAAGGCGGGCGGTAATCACAGCTGCTTCTCCCTCCTCTCCTGCTGCTGGATCTCGTCCTACAGGTTCATACATATAAGCCTGGACACCACCAATATTCATCACTTGAGGTTCTTTGCCATAATCACGGTTGTTGTTGTTGTTGTTCCCTAAGCTGCCTGGCCGAACAGCCCCGAGTCCCTGAGAAAGGCCATGGCCACGATCGGGCTTTCCCACAGAGCTCTCATTGAGTGTAGATTGTGTTGTTGGCGTAAGTGGTACAAAGTACAAAGGAGTACAAAGGAAATCAAGCAACAACAGATCTAGTGACCCTTCTAGGTTGCTTGTCCTCCAAAACACTGAGGATCAAGTGTCCAAACAGTGGTTTAGAGTGGGTAAGGGAACATTGGAAAGGGAACTACTGCCCTGCCACTAACGTGGCAGGACTAGGAAGTTAGTAGGGGACATATGGGTTAGTAACTGAGGGGAGGATAAAGTTATTCATTTACAAACGCAGTCAGTCGCGGGTTTGATGCGAGATATTTGTCTAGGCGGAATTTAAATGAATCAACGGTGCTGCAGTCTATAACGTCTCGGGGAAGCCCATTCCACAAGTTGACAACTCGATTGAAGAAGAAATTCTTAGATTCGTGCGAGTTAAAAGATTTACCAATAATTTTGCAACCGTTTCCCCGCGTGTAATTAGATTGGTCGATAGTGAAGTACTTACTACAGTTCATATTGTCGATGCCTTTGATGATTTTGAACACTTGAATTAAGTCGCCTCTTAATCTGCGCTGGGTTAAAGGAAATAGATTTAATTCTCTAAGACGCTCTTCGTATGGTTTGTTCTTTAGGCTAGGTATCATTTTGGTAACTCTACGTTGAACTCGTTCTAGCTTGTTTATATCTTTTTGGTAATAAGGGCACCAGGATTGAACGCAGTATTCCAGAAGAGGGCGGACTAAGGAATTGTAAAGGGTTAGGATAACTTCTTTGGATTTATGCTCAAATGACCTGCCTATAAAGCCAATTATTTTGTTTGCCTTCTTAACAACTTCTGAACATTGTTGACTCGGTTTTAGGTTACTCGATATTGTTACTCCCAGATCAGTTTCTCTGTTTACATTCTTAAGCTGAGTGCCATTCATCGAATAGTTTGCTTTCTCATTTAGGTATCCGACATGTAGTACTTTACATTTATCCGCATTGAAACTCATTTGCCAAATTTGGGCCCAACATGACAATTTATCTAGATTGTGTTGCATATCGTCAACTTGTTCTTTTGAGAGTACGCTATTTGCAATTTTTGTATCGTCAGCAAATTTTGAGATTGTGCAGGTGAGACCCTCATCTATGTCGTTGATGTAAATTAGAAAGAGAATTGGTCCTAGTACCGATCCCTGGGGTACCCCGCTACTTACATTGGTCCATTTAGATGCCTTACCGTTTATGACTACTCTTTGCTTTCTGTTGCGGAGCCAATTTTCTATCCATTTCAACACACCGTCTTGTATTCCATGCGCTTTTAGTTTTAGCAGTAAACGTTTGTGGGGAACTTTGTCAAAGGCCTTTTGAAAATCAAGGTATATAATATCTACAGCTTTACTCTCATCGTAGAGGTTGAGGATATCGTGGAAGAAGTCTAAGAGGTTTGTTAAACAGGAACGTTTTTTACGAAAGCCGTGTTGAGTATCTTTAAGTATGTTATTTTCCTCTAAGTGATTTACGAGTCTGTCTCGTATGACCGTTTCTAGCATTTTACATACAACTGAGGTTAAGCTAATTGGACGATAGTTACTGGGTAGGGATTTGCTGCCTTTTTGAATATCGGTGTTACGTTGGCTAGCTTCCACTGATCAGGCATAGTTCCAGACTGCAAGGATTTATTGAATAGTAATGTCAGTGGTTTGGAGAGCTCATTCTTAGCTTCCTTTAGAACTCTAGGCGAGATTGTATCAGGTCCTGGCGTTTTATTTACCTTGAGTTTATCTAAACAATTCAATACTTCTCTCTCTGTAACGGTGATATTGCTTAGAACATCTGAATTATCAATCTGAATCGGCGATGGTGTAGGGATATCACTGAGGTCTTCTGTTGTAAAAACTGATGCAAAGAAGGTATTGAGGGCATTACTCATTTGTACTTCGTCTTTGGTGTATTCTCCTTTTTCATCGACTAACGGTCCAACAGTTGAAGTAACTACTTTTTTCTTTCTGATATAACTATAGAATTCTTTCGGGTTTGTTTTACTTTGATTCGCAATATGTAACTCTAAGGTCTTTTTACTTTGCTTAATTAACTTTTTGGCTTTGCGTCGTAGCTCTACAAATTTCACCCGTTCTTCGTCATTTTGTGAGGATTTTAATCTATCATTAGCACATTTTTTAGCAAGCAGGCAGTTTGAAATATCTTTATTCCACCATTTGGGCTTATTATTATGGCCTGGACGCCGTATTTTCGATGGTATGCAGTCTTGCACTGCTTTTAGGTAAGTGGTTTCGAATAACTTCCAAGATGTATTTATGTCGTTATTGTTAATTAAAAAGCTCCAGTCAGTTTCTTTAAACATAGCTCTAAGTTTATGGAAGTTTGCTTTCTTGAAATTAGGGACTTTTTCGATGCTACTATTTGGTTCGTTACTAGTAAACTTTAAAGTGAAAGTTATCGTACGATGGTCGCTGTTACTGAATTCATCACCAACATTCAAATTCTCTATCAATTCTTCTTTTGTTGCAAGTACAATGTCAAGAACGTTATTACCACGGGTCGGCATTCGAACAAATTGATAAAGCGAACTCTCTTGCAAGTTCGTATACAAGTCATGTCCGGAGTGTGAAGTAAGAGTATCGCCCCACTTGGTCACAGGTAAATTAAAGTCGCCAAAAAATACGGTATCTTGTGAGTTACTTACATCTGCAATTTGTTCGTAAATTTCTCGGTCAGTTTGCACTGATTGAGCTGGAGGTCTGTATATTAACGCAAGTATTATTTTTGTACCTTTATTATTCTTTATTAGCACAAAAGATGTGTCGACGTTCACAATTTGAGGTTTTGACACGAGGGTCGGGTTAAGACTTTCTTTGATATAAAATAAAACGCCACCTCCATTTTTATTTATTCGGCTGTTCTCAAACATTACATAACCGGGAAGTGAATACTCTGCTAAAAAGTCTCTATCTTGTGTATTGAGCCAAGATTCTGTTATGCCAATCACATCATAATTTTCTGTAAACACTAGTTCCTCTAAATCTGAAAATTTATTGCGTATGCTACGAGCGTTTGCATAGAAAACCTTTAAAGTTGCGGTTTTAGAACTCGCAGATCGTTCTTTCATCGAATTTTTGGTTCTGGTCGGATCTACATTTACATTCATGGCTGTCCTCGGTCCTCGGTCGTTATCCCTGACGGTTTTGAATTTGGGTCGTGTTGGTGGAGCTTTATCCAAATTCGCGGTTCTTGACGGATTAGTATTTAATTCCTTTGTAGATTGGTTGTGTGAAATGCAGTCTTCTATGATGTGTTTAACCCGTATAGCCCCAGCGACGCGCCTGACGCGTCGGCGATGTATGTAACGCACAGCCCCAGAGACGCGCCTGGCGCGTCACCCTAATTGCGCCGACCGTAACCTCAGGTGTAGCCACTCAAGAGGGCTCAGATTTGTATGGGAACTGTGTACGTATCCCACGCAACCGTGCCGATGGTTGAAAACTCTCAAAGTCCACGTGCGTGCGCGCGAGCGCGCAATAACCTGTTTTTTTTGGGATAATTGCCTTCAATTTTTTACTCTTGTAAAATCCGTTTTCGGGGGCTCTGTAGGACCATTTTTTAAGCTTTTTGAGCGGTTTTTCGTGGTTTTTCCTTCATTCCTAACCCATTCGCTATTGTTTCTGGAATAAAACCATTTTTTGAAAACCGGCCGGGTTCTGGTGCGCAAACATTACAAAACTAGCTGGGGCTCCACGGGTTAATGGTATGGGGTGCTGTGTTACATCCCGGGCAGGCGTCGACAACGGAGTCATCCAGTCTCTTCTGATAGCTCAGGAGAGCTGGATGGTGTCCGCATCTCAGCCTGGCCAGGTGGACTCTGTCCTCGCGAGGAAGGGAGGATTCGGAAGGATGGATTTCGGGAGGTCGTGCATGCAGCTGCGTGTTGTCTGTGAGTGAGTGGATGGATCGGTGAGAGATATGAGTATGGATGTGCTTTTGGAAGTTGGTTCGGGGTGGGCAGGTTATCACCCTCAGTATTGGCAAACGAATCGGAACTACTGTCACTATCCTCCATTTCCACCTGTCAGAAGAGCTTGTTGTGTTCCTGGGCATACGTCATCAGAGTGCTTAAACTCCGAATCCAGAAAAGTGTCACCCATATCCTATTTTGGCCATTATATAAATAATTAAGCCATTGTAGTAGAAAATATTGCACCAAAAGCTATAGTGCACACTGCCGGTAATGATTGTGGAGGAAAATAATAGCATGCACACCCACCTTTAAGGGAGCTCAGACGGTATTGTGCAGCATAATTTACTGGTTCGGATCAATTGTTTAAGGAGGGGATTTAGTTTGCTCTCTAAACCTCTATCAAATTAAAAAAAACACCCACAACACCCTTCGATATAAATGTGTACATTTTTCGGTAGAAAAATGTCCCGACCGAAGGCCGATTCCTCTTCAAATACAGGCTCGCTATCGCTCGCCAGGACAAAAATTGACACCTAAATGGCACGAAAGGTTATAATATTAGCAAATAAATGGGGCAAAAGGTCTGAAAATCACCAAACTAATGGGGTGAAGGTCTTGAAATCTCATAACTAATAGGGCTAAACATGAGAGAGGAGGACTCGAAAAACCAACTGCCTCCCCTTAAAAATAACAGACTTTAACACCACAGGAAACCAACACAAACAACCTAAGTATGTGCGATTAGTTTGCTGCATCGGAAACAGATTAACCCGTTCTGTACCGGCGACGTACTTTTTATTTGATTTCAGCTACATTAGACAATTTCATGAAGCTCAGGAAGGATATGTGGTAGCTAAAAGGATTAATTGAGATCTTGTATAGCCTTTTAATTGGTAGACGACTTTCCTAATCTGAATAAAATTGTCTATATGTAGTTGTAATCAAATAAAAAATGTCACCGGTATGGAAGGGGTTAACTTGCTCATGTAGTGAAACCACCCTATGTGGTGGTTTTGTGTTCTTTTTCAAAATTTTATTTTTATTAAGCGTTATTTCCATATATCGATTTTATTTTGCCGTTATATTGTGTCGTCCCTGTTTAGTATTGTTTATTTTTGCAAGTTTTACATTATGATTATCAGAACTGGCTCTGTCTTGAGTCGGCACTCCCCCCCAAAGGAAAAGTGGGGAATGGGCCTGAGTAAATACATACATACATACATATGGTAAATTTATGGTAACATTTAGAAAATGCAAATTGTCATGTTTGTTTATAGCAAGTTTATTCTGGTTGCCTTACAAGTATATATCTATAAGCGTATATAAATTTACAGGCAGGACCCAACTGGTGCAGTTTGATACTCGACTCCATGGTGTTGACCTAATAAGCCGAAGTGTAGGAAACATCCAGCAGAGCAGACCATCACCACAGCAGCTACAGTCATGGCTACAGCAAGTCTGGTCACTTCTACAGCAACTGCATCTGACCAGTGTAACTCACCTGAACCTCCTGCCCTCTTGTTCTTTCCCCTTTCCCTCCACATCACTGTTACCTCTGTCCAGCCCCATCCTATTGGAGAACCCCCGAGGGCAGTGTCTGCCTGGTGGTGCAGCAGAGGCACTGAGTCTCCTGGGTGTGACAGTTATACCTCAGCCTCCAGACTACGTGCGTCACTATCAGTTACATTCCTACCTCCTCCCTGCTGACGGTCGAGGTGCTAGTCAGGCCCTGGCTAAGGTCTTGCTCACCCAGTCCCCAAACAATCTGGCTTACAAGTTCAATGCCAGCCGCACGGAGGTACAGGGTAATGCACTGGTGAAACTCGTAGACCTCCATAATCTACAACCTGAGGTCAAGAACCTTCTGATGAAACTGAACCTTTTCAAATCTGTAGGAAAGGATGGATTAACAAGAGATGCCTGTGTAGAGAATGTAAAAAATATAAGCCCTCAGCTGACAGATTTCCCAGTTACCTTCCATCAAGCACTTCTCAATCCACAAACTACTAAGCATCAACAACTGGCTCAGCAGCTTGGTGCTAAGTTACTCTCAAAGGAAGAGTTTTGTCTCCTTGGATTAAGCAGTAGATCCTGTGATGAGGTACAAAAGTTAGCATTATATATCATCAGTGACTGTTGGTTGGTTGAAAGTCCGAACGTCTTTAGTCAGTTGCAAGTGCTAAAGTTTGTACCAAATTTGAATGGGAGCTTGCACCAGCCCTGTGAGTTGTACTACCCACAGGACCCTAATGTTGATGCCCTTATTGGCGAGGACCTGACACCTAGCCGGTGCAGTCAGCATTTGCCTATTCTACTGAAGCTGGGCCTCAGGAAGGTGGTAGACTTGCCCCAACAGATGCTGGTGAGGGCAATATCAAATGTCCAAGCATCATCTTTGTCTCTGCAAGAAAGAATCAACAAGTCTGCTGCACTGCTGCGAGTACTGGAACAACGGGCAGACTGTGCTGCGGTCTGTAATATTGTAAGAAACATACCTTTTGTTTATGGGGTTTCAAAAAAAACAAGTCACTACCTGAAAAAACTCCCGTGGGCCACTACACCTAATCTTCTCACACCAGCAGCTCTCAAGGACTTCAACAAATATAAGGATATTCTGGGCTCTGTCACGCAGCTTGTGGAATGCTCACATATCCCAAAAGTGGTGAACAGTTTTGGGTGGAACCAGGATCCAGACATTGTAACTTTCATTAAACACTTTAAGAATGTGTTGGCAGTCAATCTGTTATCATCTGCTGCATTCAAGATGGTTAAGAGGTATTTTTCAGAAGCCATGAAGACAAATGCTACACAGAATCTAAAAGCTCTATCACAGGTACCATGTGTATTCACTGAAGATGGTTTCAAGTGTCCAGCCCAAATATTCCTACAACCATCTCAAGATGATCTGCAGCTATCCCCATATATGCATCCTCTTCCATACGAGTTGCGGGAGTTTGCTAGTTTATTTCAGTTTTGGGGCGCATATACTAACCAGTCGGTAGAACTGTACTTGCGACTGGTGAATCAAATCAAAGACCATCACAGCAATGGAGCAAGAGGTAACGTGGATCATGATCTAAACATTGTTGTATCCGTGCTGGAAAAGATTGCAAACTCGACAGAAGACATTCCTTCATCAAGCATACTACTACCAGTTGAAAATTATGATTGCCTGGAGTTAGTAGAAATGGATCAGTGCTCATATTCTGATCAAAACTGTGATTGGCTGAACTGTGAGGAACTAGGAGTGCGGGTGGTGCACAAGCACGTTAGCCCGGCACTGGCTGAGCGTCTAGGAGTGAAGCAGCTAAGTGAACACCTGTCAGCCGGAGGAGAGGCAGTGATGGAGTGGGGCCAACGGGAGCCTCTCACCACCAGGATCAACAGCCTACTGCGTCAGTACCGGGATGGTGTGGCTGTCATGAAGGAACTGGTGCAGAATGCTGACGACGCCGGCGCCACCAGTGTTGCTTTTCTCTATGATGAACGCCAGAATGATGATGCAAAGACTAGGTTGTTGAGTCAGCAGATGGAGCAGTGGCAAGGGCCAGCACTCTGGGCTTACAATGATGCCTCCTTCACAGAAAATGATTTTACCAACTTAAGAGATCTTGGAGCAGGCACTAAGGCATTTGAACCAACCAAGATTGGGAAGTTTGGTTTAGGATTTTGTTCAGTTTACAATTTGACTGACGTGCCAAGCTTTGTAAGTGGGTCCAGTTTTGTGGTGTTTGACCCTCATCTTGCATACCTAGGTCGTGAAAACAAGACTCCAGGCCTCAGGTATAACTTTAGGAAAGCAATAAATTCACAAATGCTGAAGAAACTTGAAGGACAATTTAAGCCTTTTCACCACATTTTCGAGTGCAGAATTCAAGAAGATAATGAATTTAATGGCACACTCTTCCGCTTTCCTTTGAGAACATCTGCTCAGGCAAATACCAGCAAGATCAGCAAGCTAGCCTATGGAAAAACTGACATGATCCAGCTGCTGAAGATGTTTCAGAAAGTAATTGGAGAACTGCTATTGTATACACAGAATGTTACAGAGATCAAGGTGTATCATCTGGCCAGCAATGCCGCCTCTCCAAAGGATAAGAGTCTTCTGTTTGAAAGTAGCCGTGTACCCAAAGCTGGTCTAAAGAGCTGCCGGAAATCTCCAGTGAAGAAAATTAATGCATTGTTCGAGAGATCATCAAATTGCAAGTGGAATAGGAAGGTGTATGGCAATACAGAGCTCTCTGACATAAGAGTAGAAAATCATGTTGCAGGGAAGGAGCTGTGTGGAGAAAAGAAGGGTGTTTGGACTGTTACTTGGATGAGCTCTTGGCACTCAGGCAAGGGTAAGCTCTGTCAGTTAGCAGAGGCTGGGAAAGCTCTGCCGCTGGGAGCTGTGTCGGCTCCAGTAATTCACTGCAACGATGGATGGAAAGTGAGGAATTTAAATGACTTACCTCTAGGATTTTACTCTGAAAGTCACCTACATTGTTTCCTGCCACTTCCTGTCAAGACTCCTCTACCAGTACAGATCAATGGCTTCTTTGATGTAGCATCAGATCGGACTGCTGTGCTCTCCAAGACATCCGATGACCGACAGGACTTTAGCTGGAACACTGTGGTTATGGCAGATGCTGTCACTACGGCTTATCATCAACTCCTCACCACTCTGTCATCCTTGGGTCTGAGCATAGAGACTCCATACTATACTCTCTGGCCCACTAACTCGGACAGGAATGACAACCTGATCAAGACGCTCACAAACTCCTTCTATTCCTCTATTGTGAGTGATCATTTGAAGGTGTTCCGCAGCAGCCGTGACTGGCACAGTTTGTCTCAGTGCTTGTATTTGGAGAACTCGTTTCACAACCAGAAAGTAATAGGAAAGATAGCATTTGCGTATATGGAGAACTTGCTATCTTCTTCTAGTGATCGGTACATAATTGAGTTGCCAATGAAAATTCAGTCTAGTTTTGAAACTACATTAATCTTGCAGTTTTGCATCAGTCAGGATTCATTCTACCAGAGTTACTTCTTGCCAAACATGTCAAGGAATGTTGTGAAGCCTGAGCTGAGAGACAAACTGACAATGCATATCTTGGACAAAAATGTATCTCCTGTATGTTTGACCAAAGTGGCCTGTATACCCACACGTCCAGATGGTAAGCTCAAAGCCCCAGAAGAATTGATTGATCCTAAGAGCAGTGTGGCACGTTTGTACACGGAGGAGGATGAAAGATTCCCAGTTGAAGGTTTTCTAAGTACCAAACAAAGGCAGAGGACACTCCTTGACCTGGGAATGAAGAGTGACCACATCCCAGCTGAGTGGGTCCATGAGCGAGCAGCTAGTGTGGCTCAGTTACCCTGTCATGAATGTGCGTTGATAAGATCCAGGGAAATCCTTCGGTACATTGAAGCACAAGGTGATGCTGAACAAAATGCCATAGCTGCAGAGGTGGTATCTGATTCATTTCTACCCATCATGAACAAACCAAATGACTGGCACTATGAATGGGAAGGAGAACAAATCCCTGCTACACATTCCATCTGGTGCAAGAAACACGCTCATCACCAGAGTCCGGTTAAATTCACAGCTCCAACAAAGTTATGTCTACCAGAATTCAAGTGTCTAATTGGAAGTAGTCATTTGATCTTGGATCACTTGCAAATCACTGATCCTATAAAGCCACAGGTGTTAGTTTTAAAGAAGCTGGGTGCTGTAGTTAACCAGCTTGATTTGCCTGTTAAGTTTGTCATTCACCAGCTCCAAATCTTCACCAGAGCTACTGATTTAGATAACAATGTTCTCCATGGCTCTCATTCCATATACAAGCTTTTGGAGAAATTGCTGAAACAGAATAATCCCAGCATTACGGCACAGATTGGAGAGCTGAGAAACGAGAACATTTTGCTAACCAAGTATGGTTTTGTAAAGCCAGAACTGTTTGCCCTCTCCAGTGACTGTGTTGACTGTGCTCCTGATCTGTTTTACAGTTGTGACAGAAAGGCTATCCAATTATGAGAACTTTTTGAGAGCTTTAGGCATCAAATCCAACTTCACCTACAATGTTGTAATTGGAGCTCTATTGTCAAAGACAGAAACTTATGGGACGGAGGAGTTGAGTGATAAGAAAATTAAACAAATGTCAAAACTCCTTGAAGAGCTGTTCAAAGTTAAAGAAACCGAGCCTGAAAACTCTCAGCTGGCTGCCCTCTACCTCCCAAATTCCAAGGGTTGTCTTTGTCCAGTCGGCAAGTTGTGCTTAGATGATGGGGCAAGGTTGAGCTCGGGTCAGTTTCTATGCCTACACAGAAGTATTAAGACGTCACCGGAAATGTTAGAATGGCTAGGAATAAAATCCAAGACTAGGAAGCGTCTGGAGGAATCATCCAACCGCCTACACTTTGGACAAAGTGAATCACTGACCACTCGACTCAAAAACATCCTGCAAGACTACCCGTGTGATCTTAGCATCATGAAAGAGCTACTACAAAATGCTGATGACAGTGGAGCCACTAAGATTGCATTTGTTAAAGACTTTAGGAACCTTTCAACTGGCAAGTTATTTGACAAAACTTGGTCTCCACTGCAAGGACCAGCGCTGTCTGTGTATAACAACAAAGGCTTCACGGCTACTGACCTGGAGAGTATACAGGACCTTGGCAACAGCAGCAAGAAAGAAGATCCAGCCAGCACAGGGCAGTATGGAATTGGTTTCAATGCTGTTTATCACCTAACCGATGCCCCTTCATTCCTTACCAAGGGCCCTGAGGTACCACACGGAGAAACCCTTTGCATGTTTGACCCGCACTGTCGCTACAATCCTGAAGCCACTAAAGAAAAACCAGGGATCCAGATGGTGAATTTGGAGGATTTGAGAGTAGATCACCCTCACTCGTTCTTGGGCTATTTGGAGGGCAAAAATGAACTGATGCACGGAGAACAGGAGGGAACACTTTTCAGGTTACCTTTGAGAACATTACAAAATTCTAAGATCTCTGATAATGTTCTAACAAGACAAGCAATGGTAGCCATGCTGAATGAGTTTAAGGGAGAAATGAGCAATTCCATTTTATTCCTCAGAAATATATGTGAAATTAGCATTTATGAGGTCAGTAAATTTGGAAAAATGAAGCAAGAGTATGTTGTTAGGTCTACTGTCTCCCGGAACAGTGAACTATTGAGCAATTCTATGCTTGGGAAGAAACACTGCTCCATGGATCGTAAAAATCTGTTTTCATTGGCCATGACCAGGGAGACATACACCGTAACAGTAACAGACAGTCTTAAGAAGAAGAGTACATGGCTTGTAGTTCAACAATTAGGTGCTGTGAACAAGGAAAGTGCACCAGAAATTGTTAAAGATGCTTTTCACCTTGGGTCACTCAGTTTACTACCACATGCTGGTGTGGCTCTTCTTGTAAAACCAAGCATTGACAATATGGACAATCATACAACGTCGTGCTACCTTCCTCTGCCGATAACTTCAGGACTTCCCTTCAGCGTCAATGGGCACTTTACACTCTCGTCTACACGGCGGGACTTGTGGAATGGAAAGGGAGATGCCAAGGCTATGTGGAACCGATGGCTGATAAAGGAAGTTCTGGTTCCAGCCGCTGTTCATGCTTTGGACGTCCACAGAAACTTCATCCTTCCAGACAATGAAGATGGTCCAGTTCTCATGAATGAAAGAGAATATGAAGCACAAATGTCTGTCTTTCAAAAATACTTGCCGGATATGAGACATGCTACTTCTCCTCTCTGGAAGGAATTCATCAAGTGGTTCTACGAGTATGTAAGGGATAATCAGTTGTTGTTCTTTGACGTCTTCACCCCTGACAGTGACAAACCTTCAGAGCACATGGCACCATCACACAATAGACCAATTGAACCCAGAAATGGCAGGTTTCAGTGGCATGCATATTGGGAGTCGGATCATAAATATCCTGTTTACTTTCCCAGCAGTACAATGCCTCTCAACATTCTGGACACTCTCAGACGCCTTGGCATGAAAGTTAGTAGTAGTGACATACATCATTACCTGCTCTCTGCTGACTCACAGTATGAATACCCCAGCCTCACCCCAGTCTCCATCTTAGAGTTCCTTCATTCCTGTCATGGTGATAATCCAGACAATTGTAAGCCAAGGTTGATGAGTCAAGTTAAGGATACTCCATTTCTGAAGGCTGAAAATGTCCGGGATACCCTTGAATATGTGTCTCGAGATGAAAGTTTCAAGGACAGAATAACTAATCTTCCCCTGTTGCTGACAAATGATCATGTGTTGAGATGCTTCAATGAAGCAGACCCTGTGTTCATTTCTGTACATCTTTTCCTGTTACCAAAACTAGGAAAAGAATTTGTACATACTCATTTGGTATCTGAGATTTTCAAACATATACAAGCATATTCAAAGGCCAAGGTTATCAAGGAGTTCAACATAAAAGACTTAAAGTCCCGTTTGCCATCGGTTCTTGATGCATCTTATCACTGTTCAGAGGATGCTGTGCTGGTTAAAAAGCCTACTTGCCTCCCAAACGTGAGATGGATAACAGATGTCTGGAAGTTCATGGTATCAGTCATAGAAAAGAAGTTTGCCAGAGAACCAGGGCAAGTGATAAATTGGGAAGCTGCAAAGAAATACCTACTGGAAACTATGGGGGACTGGTCTTTGTATCCCGTCAGCAAGAATAGAAAAATACACCTCGTATCTATTAACAATGCCTGGAGAACACTAGATACACATGACTTTAAAAGTACCGGTACCGGTACCTCTATTTTCCAGAAACTCCCAATTCTAAAGCCATGGAAACAAATTGGAGTGCCTACTGAAATGAAGCTAGCTGCTACTTATGATAATCCTCGTGGTGTGCTACAAATCCTCTATTATTACAGAGATGATATTGCATCTTACTTGAGCTGCCCTTCAACTTATGTTCATCCTGTGAGAGATGAGGGGAATGTCACAGAGATTTTGGAGTACCTTGGGAGTTTCTGTGAAAAACACTCCCTTTCTCAAGACCAAATCTCTGCCCTTGAAATATTCAAAGATATCACCGGTCAGTATGGTTGTCTCACAGGTAAGAAGCTGATTGTGCCCAAATACAACAATCTCGATCTTGTCCCCTTGAAACAAATTGCTGATTACAATAATGTCATCATAATGGAACAAGTGGCATCAGAGAGCATCAGGAGATTATTTGGATATATTGATCCAGGGTACCTTTCAGAAGATTTGGACATTTATGCCAAGTTCATCTTGCCTAATTTAGAAAGTCTAAGTGTAAAGAAGAGGGTCTCACAAATGAGGAGACTGAGACACCTGCTGGGAGATGTACTGTGCAAGGAAGAAAACGAATGGAGCCAGAGTCAGTTGCTGGTAGTGTCTGAACTGAGAAGAACCAAATTTGTTGATGTTGGTGGAAGCTTGGTGACTGCAGACCAATTGTATGATAATGATAACCCAGTGTTTTCTGTGATGAATGTGTGTAACGTACCGCAGGAATGGTGTGGGGCTGATTGGAGGGGCTTCCTTAAACTAGCAGGAATGGTACATGAAGTAAAGCCAGACATGTTCCTCAGGTTTATCAGTACCCTGGAAGCTAATGACTCTGAGGTTAGAAGAAAGTCAACAGTTCTAGTACAGCACCTGGAAGGACACTTTCAAGAACTGACAATTGTACTGGCTCAAATTAAAGAAACCAAATTCCTCGTACCTGATAAAGTGAAGAATATTGGCTCTTTAAAAGATCTTCTGCCTCCGTACAAAACTCAATCTGGGCTGGTGAGTTATTCAAATGGTGTTTTATCTAAATATAGCTATGTGTTATGGTCTACTGCAAGTTTGTTGCCTAAGTATGCATCCACTTCTAAGTTTATCAAGATCCTCAATATCTCCGACACAGTTCCTGAAGATAAAGTTTTGCAGCACATCACTAACCTCTGCCAAACTTTGGCTGACAAGGATGATCTACCTGATGAAGATGAAGTGGCAGATGTGATGGAAGCAATCTATGACCACCTGATGAGTAACGAATCTGTATGCAACGCTCTGAAGGAGACTCGAGTGCCACTGGTTCATATCCCTGACCATGGAACCTTTGTATCAGCCAGTGTTGTAGTACAGTGTTTGGAGGAAGAAATATATCCATACCTGTATTGTGCACCTTCCAGGTATGGCAAATATTTTAAGGTCTTCAGTAAACTAGGAATGGAGATCAAGGCTATGTGTGAGAGCTATGCCTTGGTGCTGCAGAGACTACACTATGCTAGCCAGAATCAGCCAATGAACCCTGAAGAAACAAAGTGTATGACTATGGCATTAAATGGACTTCTGAAAGATGAATTACATCTGAAGAAACTTTGCATTGATGTTCTGTACCTCCCTACCAGAGACGGCACACTGTGTGAATCCTCGAGGATGTTGGTAGCCGACAATGAGGGCTTGTTGCAGGTAACGCAGGATAAGCTGCAGGAACCGGTGTTTGTAGGATTTGCTGCTCTTAAGATTAATAAGGATAACGTTGACTTTGTGAAGCGGCTGCCGGGGAAACTACAGCCAAAGTTCTTGTCTGAAGTAGTGCAGGAAAAAGTGGTGTCTGATGGGGTTGAAGAAGTTACAAGTCCTCTAGTTGATCACTTGAAAGAAGTTTTAGGTAGTAACTGCTTTGCTTCTGCTATTATAAGAGTAGTCAATCATTCAAAGGTGAAAGATGGAGTTGGTCTCAGTGAAGCAGAAATCCTACAAATTACGGATACAATCAAGCAAGTGTCAGTGAAGCAGCTGAAGAAATTAGAAGTTATTCAAATGTTTGAGGGAACTCAGATTGGCTCGAAACAAAAGCCATACCATCATGTGTTGAGAGACGGCAGGAGTAATGTGTCAACACTTTATTTATCCGAACGCGTTTCAAGCTCAATCATATCTACTGCTATGAGTCAAATGTTTCAGAGAGTATTGAGCATAGTAGATGCTGTTGCTATGGGAAACCTTGGTATAATATTTAACAACATCAACAAACCGCACGACATTCACCGACACTTAGATGATGCTGGGATCAAAGACTATGGAGGTCTGAACTTGGGTTGCAAACTGTTTTGTACTGATGTGGGTTCCTATCTTGAGGAAAGATTTCTTCACTTCTTAGACAACAAGTTCAGTCAGTTCCATGAAGGAGAGATAGTGTGCATGAAGAAGTATGTTGAAGATAATGATGAGAACGAGTTGATCTATATCATAGTTCAGGTCATTCGTCAAGTAAGCAAAGATACTGTGTGTAAGATGATGAACACTTATGAGGTAAATATGGACAAGGAAGAGGAAATTTTTGAGATCGTTAAGGCATATCAACTGTACAGATTTGTCAGAAGAAATGTTAATGCCTTAGTCATTTTCAATCAGTCTGAAGAGGAAAATTCTAATCGGTCTGAAGAGGAAAATCCTGTAGAAGATGGTGAGCAAGTTTCAGAAGAGGGAATTCGGCAGAAAGTAAGAGAGATTTGGGGTGTACAAGATGAGAGAGAAAGGCATCACTTGCTTCGACGACTGTTTATACGGTGGCACCCTGACAAGAACCCAGATCGAGTGGAGTTGTGCACTCGTCTGTTTCAATATATCCAGTCACTAGTGGGTCGTCTTGAATGCGGAGAAACCATACCTGATGAGGAGGAAATGACTGACGACCCCGCACCTGGACCAAGCCACAGTTATGAAAGGACATTTAGACCTCCACCTCCCCAATTTACCAGCTCCAGAGGGACGTTCGGTGGAGCTTCTCATAGGTATGCTAGTGGGACAAGCGGATCATTCCACCGTGGATCTTCAGGGTCTAGGAGAAGAATGGCAGACTACCCAGAGACCCGCAAGTGGTGGAGACATGCGGAACATGACCTTGAGACAGCTCAGAGCCTGCAAGCTCCTGCCGGCTGGATCATGTATGTCGCTCATCAGGTAAGACTATATCACTATAACTGTGTTGGTGGTGTAATGGTTTAGGTGCTTATGTTCTGGGTGTGGTGTCCCTAGTTCGAATCCCGGGGGACCATATGCTTTCATTAGTTTATTCAAGTACATTGGGATTTGTAATTGATGATTGATGTTAAGAACGGGGTATTACTTGTTCTATGTGGTGGTTTTGTGTTCTTTTAATCAATTTGATTTTGCTTAATCGTTATTTCCACAATGATTTTGATTACTTCTTTTGTGTTTATATTGTGTTGTTCCTGCTTTAGTTTGTTTATTGCACTTTATTCGGCATGACCGAAAAGAATGTGCTTTCGGCCAGGCAGCCTAGTGAACGACTACTACTTTCTTCAGCATTGTTCCCATAACTTTTTCAGCAAGTTGCAAATTTTATTTTAATAGAACATTTTGACACTAATTGTAGTTTCTTTATTCATGCAGAGTTTAGTAAATATTTGCCAGAACGTCCCGGACTTGCCAAATTGACTAATTCCTTGAACGTGACGATAGTGCATTGTTATGTGTGCAATTAGCTTGCTTGGGAAACAGATTACCGTGCTCGTGTCTTAATGTACACCCTATTCATAGTGTGGACGGGGTATAGTTCCGATTTCTCCACCAGACGGCGTGGGGCATCATTGGCCCTTCTCCCGCGTAAATAAACACGTTGAACTCTATGCGATTGAATCGGTTTCTACTTTATATGCTCGTAATACCGTGTCTAACATGAACACTGGAAATTGAGTTATCGCCATACATTCTTAGTGTTCTGAAGGGGGAGGGTCCCTAGGGTAAAATAGAGGGAAATTACGACCTTGTGATAAAAGCAGGGTGTATGAAGAGTGAACAACACCGACTATATCTCCTTATATACCGTACTGGGCTAACTTAAATACTGTATTATCATTATTTACATGTCGATTTTATAATTTTACACCATAGTATTTTGATATTTATCCATTTTCTGTATATTTTTTTTAATGATTACTATGCGAGCGAAGGCAAAGCAGAAAACAACAGTTTGTTATAAGACACCAACATTCCATTACTCACTTCCTTTCTCCCCCGCTCTGCCTGCTTCGTTGGTTTCACTTTTGAACACGTGCGGGGGCTGACGGAGGCGGCAGGAGGGGAGTGCATGCCCGCATGCCCACCCTTCCTGCCGCCCCCAACTAATTGTAGTGGGCCCTATCATTTCTCATCCTTTCTGTTTTCCGTTTTTCCCTTCTTCCCGCTGCCCCCTTCTTTGGGAGCACCGTGACTGTCATGAGGTAAACGACCGTACTCACTCTTTGGTTTCGTTGGAGGGTGTTGTGGGTCGGCAATCCCTACACCCGTCGAACTGTGGTACCCGACGTGTTCGAGCGAGGGGAAACTTTTATGCCAAACCCTAACCCTTGTCCTGGGTCGGCGATCGACGGATCGACGGCCCTTAACCCTCCAGCCCCGGCTATGTATTATATATATATTCCTCGAAACCCGGGTGTTTTGGCCGAAAAACGTCTAGGCTAGGCTACCGTATATTCGTTAATCAGACTGCTTCCCGCATTCCCGCGCATCCCCAAGCGTAGCTGTGTTATTTACCTGTAGAATGGCATTAAGTAGAACTCTCTAAGTCAACTGGTTGAGCTGTGATGATGATTTCATTGGAGATAACTTTATGGCCAAAACAGCCACTTTACACCACTTTTCGATACTTAACAACAACATACAGGCACACACGAACAAGCGACGCTCTCCTTCTTGTGGCCGGAGATGCGGGGCGTCGGTCCAGCCGGCTGTTGTTTACATGCGTCGGACCGACGCCTCGCACACGAAGCTCACAGGCTTTCAACCACTGGGCGTTCAAGAGGCCTTCCGGGTACCGGTTATATGCTTTTTTATGGGCGTTCAAGAGCCCTTCCGTGGTGAGAGGGTTAAGGTGCATTAGTCGGGGTGTATATCTGCAAGAATTCCTAGGGCGGTCGTCCCGTCCTCTAATTGTGGCTCCATGGTGGGTTTGGAATCTGACTCAGATGAATTTAGAAATATTCGTCCTATGGAATCTAAAATTGCCCCCTCTGACGCCGACCCCTGCGAGAAATTGGACTGCCTCAAGGACCCTTCCCCTGCTGCCAACAGTGCCGGAGTTCCCCACTCAGGCATGGCACCCACAGACCTTGGCAAACCTCCTAAGGATACTGTGACGAATTCTCCATCGTCGGGTAGTGAGATCCATCAGGTGATCTCCCCGGCATCAATTCCTATGCACAGTACTGCCTCTGTGATCAATAATAGTGATGACAACCCCACAGTCTCGACTTTAACTTCTAAATTACCAGATTATGATTCTAGCCTTAGCCTACCTCTTCATTCCGTTGACAACCTTACTGAAGAACCTCGCATGCCCTCAGCTGCCACCCCTACGGATGCTTCTTGCATCCCTGACCCGTCTGTGACTCCATCTGTTACCATCTTCCCTCCGGATGCAGGATCTCCTACCTCAATTAAACCTGCTTCTGTACCTCCACGATCTCAACGGGCCGTTAATGCAGGTACAGGAAAAGACCTTGCCGGTATTTCCTCTGCCATTCACACGCTTCAACCGTTCGTACCTTCGCATAACCGACAAAGGCGTAAACGTAACACGTATACCCCTGCTTCGAAGGACACTTATAACGCTATGTTCAGTCCCCCTGATTGGTCACGGTTTTTCACGGTCTCTGGTGAACCTATGGATGATTTCAGTCTATACGATACTCTCGCACAAGATATTGGTGACTTCACCATGCATGCTGTTGGATCGGCCAAGCGCATGATTGAGGTGAAAACACAGGAGCAATCAGAAGCCTTACAAGCCTACCTCGACACCCCCAACGACAGATACACAGGTAAACCAGATGAATACCTGAATCAGTGTACTGGCACGGTTGTGCTCCCTTCCGACTTCGAATTTGCAGATCAGAGCTTTACAGACTCAACCAATCGTATCTTAAAATTATTGCAAAGAACTGACCCCACTGTTGTTAAAGTTGACACTTATACTGCTCCTCAGCGTGGAAATCGGCCCCCACTACGCATTGTCAAAATCTATTTTAAGCGCCATGACCTCCCTATGCATGTCCGTCTTGCAGGTCGCCAACTGCAGGTACGAAGGTATGTTAACAAGCCGAGACAATGCACAAATTGCTGGAAGCTTGGGCATTCAACCCCACGGTGTCGGGCTCTCAATGCTCGTTGCTTAAATTGCGGCTCAGAACAACATGCTCTCAACAATTGTCAAGTCAGCGCACCCCGTTGTGCAAATTGTGACGGGTCCCACAAAGCCAATGACAGAACATGCCCGCACTTTGCGTTTCATCGTGACGTATTACATTTACAGGCCACAAAAGGACTCCCCTTCCGGTCTGCTGCAGCACAATTAAGGCAGGAAGGTAAATCTCCTCCATATCGACGGTTTGAATCAACTACACCCGCTGACTCCTCTGACCACCAGCGTCCAGAGCAGCCTCCGGCACCACCTATTAGCCCACAACATTACCCCACCCATGATACCTTCCGTTTAGTTCACCTTAACTCCCCGGACCTATCCACCTCTAACAGGTTCGAGGGATTTACTAACTTGACCGATGATACTGAGTTTTGGAACATGACTGCCGAAGAGAACCTCATGGAATGTAACACAGTACCAGATATAGAGACTTCTCCCCAATCTCGCTCCACCCAGTCGCAGCCTCGGAAAAAGCGTAAGGTTGCAAGTCCTATCCGGTCATTATCCCGGACCTCGAAACTCGGTTCCACCACACAGAAGTGGGTTATGCCTACCCACGATCCGGACTGTGGCTGCCATAACTGCGGCCGATTCTTTCTACTTCAGCACAAGACTTCTACCCGTACAGTACTCACCGAACATCTTCACAAATTTCTTTCCAAGCGAGCTCCAGCGGAAGATGCTCAAATTCACCCGACTCCTTGTTATTGTGTCACCCATATTTGTGAATCTGATCCTACACCCAAGGACTTGATGCAGAGATTCCTGAAGGACAATAACCTGTTGGATTCTGACTTGACTAATATAGAGCTATCACAATCCCGATTTGATGTTCACCAACCTCCTGTCAATGTGCGTACCACCCTCACCACGCCTGATCCTCCCTGTAACCTTGAGCGACATGTTCCGTTAGCCGCTCCCCACTGCCCAGATCCCGATGCTCCCAAACCTAGAGACATTCCCCCACAAACTCCTGCTAACCCTACGACACCATCATCTGACAAACCTTCGATAAAGACTCATCATACCCCGAGCCCCTCACAATCTCCTGTATTGATATGTCACACCAATATCCCACCTGACAAATGTGGATGTCCAATTTGTTTCCGTAATTACATCACACCCCATATCTGTGCCACGGATCCCTGCCTCCTTGCTCGGACGCAGGAATTTGTCACCACACGTACACTTCCCCCTAACCCTGATGAAGATGTTACCTCCGCTTATCTATTTATGGACACTCTGCGCCAAAAACTCCTCCACTGCCCCACCCTTGTTCCTAAACTAGTCACACAATTCACAGCTATTTCTGAAAAATTTACAGACCTTACATCTACCCCTTCACCTTCATCCACACAACCCTCTCCACACTCACAACCTTTACCAGACTCTCTTCAAGAGACCTCTATTGTCGATGACTCTGACAATCCTATTCTTGATGGCATATAACATTTTGCAATGGAATATAAACGGATACCAAACTCGCCTCCGTATGGGAGAATTACAATTACTTAAATTATATTCACCATTATGCATTTGCCTCCAACATGTAGGCAATTTTGTTGTCCCCCCCAGGCATTATACTGTTGCTGCTAGCTCCCCTATAACCCCTTCACATCTCCGAACGGCCATCCTTGTGCACTATAAGTGCGTATTTGTTCCTGTCACCCTTGACCCCAACCCTTTTCAAACAACTGCCGTCTCCATTTCATTACCAGACCTTCCTTCCTTGACTGTTTGCTCCTCCTACAATCAACCCTCCTGTCATTACAATACTTCAGACCTTCATCAACTAGTACAACAACTGACCCCACCGTACCTTATTCTGGGCGACTTTAACGCACACTCTCCCCTTTGGGGCAACCCAAACACAGACATCCCAGGCGATAAAATTGAAAAATATCTCCTTCATTCTACTCTTTGTTGTCTCAACTTTGACACCCCCACCTACAGATCTGCTACCCACTGTACATTTTCCGCTGTTGATCTTTCCTTTGCCTTGGATGACGCAGCTCCCCTATTTGACTGGTCAGTTTTACAGGATCGCTTCTCCAGCGACCACTACCCTATACTCCTTAAGTGATTGGTGATGGGCTGGTCTATTGGTGATGGGCTGGTCTATCAGAGTGAGAACTGAGCGATCTCTGCCATACCCATAGCTTACTCTGACTGTTCCTTTTACTTATATATTTTCTAGATCTCAAGTGACGGCGTCTCTTCCGTGGATTGACCGTGATTGACTGAGCGATCTCTGCCATACCCATAGCTTACTCTGACTGTTCCTTTTACTTATATATTTTCTAGATCTCAAGTGACGGCGTCTCTTCCGTGGATTGACCTCCCAATCTACCAAGATTGGAAGCTAAAGCGTCACATTTTTCCTTTGCCCCTCAACTTTCTCTTCATAATTGCTGAAGGGCACTGGGCCCTGGGTGGGGCTTTGGTTTCCCGGGCGTTTCCGCACCCTCCTCAGCTCCCCGCCATGGAGTGGCATAGGTCACCCAGGCTTTATTGTGGTAGACAGGGAGGGTTGTGTGGGGGCGCTCGGTTATGGCCTTGGCCTTGCTCGGGGCCTTGGGGCTGTTCGGCCAGGCAGTCTGAGGAACAACAACAACAACAACAACTCCTTAAGTATTTGTGCCCTGCATCCTCCCCTCAAATATCGAGTTATCATCTCTCTAAAGCCGATTGGACGTCTTATACGCACTCCTCTGCAGACGTTTCGGACTTCTCCCCTACCTCTTCCCCTGCCCACAATTTTGATTATTTTTCGTCCTTCCTGAACTCCATTGCACGCACTCATATCCCGCTTACCTCCTCGCTGACGCACCCTCGCCAGGTCCCTTGGTGGACGCCCACTCTAGCCCAAATGATAAAATTCAAGCATCGTGTGGAACGCCTTCTTAAGCGTCTGAGTGTTAGGCAGCGGCGTTTAAAGACTGTTTCCCCCCGGCTTTTTTCCACTAATCGTTACTTTGACCTTATAACCATCACTATTGAAAAAATTGCCCTTAAAACGTTCTATAACAAGATCTGTGCAGTTGTCAAACGCAGTATCCTTGACAACAAGATACTTTCATGGCGATCATATATCTCGTCCTTCAATTCCCGCACCCCTCTCTCTACTTTATGGAAAAAGTTTCGCAGTATCAACGGACGCACTGTACGGCCTCCACTCTCTCCACTCAAAGACCCTGCCTCGGACTCGCTTACACATGACCCCCTTGACATCGCTGCCATACATGCCAAACATTTCTGTCACGTCAGCTCAGACCAGTCATTGCCTCGTCAATTTCTTCGTTATAAATGTATGGAGGAATCTCGCCCGCTATCTTTTCATAGCGGGAAAACACATGAATATAACACCCCTTTTTCAATTCCGGAATTGCGACACGCGCTCGACCTGTGTACAGACACTACTCCTGGCCCGGATGGATTCTCGTACGCTCTCATCCGTCACCTCCATCCACGTGCGCTACAATATCTTTTACAACTGTACAATCAGTTTTGGATAAGTAACTACTTCCCACCGTCTTGGCGGCATGCTTACACTATACCCGTACCGAAGCCTGGAAAAGATCATAGTCTTCCCACAAATTACAGACCGATTGTGCTTACCTCATGCCTCTGCAAATTAATGGAAAAACTGATCAATCCTCGACTTTTACATTACGCTGAGTCACATGCCCTCCTATCCCCATATCAGAATGGTTCCCGCCCTGGCCGTTCTACACTGCACTCACTTATTCGCCTTGAACACCAAATACGTGATGGGTTCTCCAAGAACCAACCCACAGTGGCAATATTTTTTGACATTGCTAAGGCTTATGACACAACATGGAGACACAGGATTTTAAAAAATTTTACACGATTCTGGCATGCGGGGTCCTCTTCCCTGCTTTTTACAACATTTTCTCTCTAACCGTACATTCCAGGTCAAAAATAATGGTCTCCTATCGGACATTATGTCACAAATTAATGGAATACCACAAGGCTGTGCCCTTAGCAGCTTACTCTTTATTATGGCGATCAATAGTGTCATACGCAGCCTCCCACCTGAAATATCGTATAGCTTGTATGTGGACGACTTCGCAATATATTATACTTCTCCCAGTCTGACTCACATACAACGGCGTCTCAACATTGCTCTAAAATCCATCCACTCTTGGGCATCCACTGCTGGTTTTCAATTTTCTGCTGAAAAGACTAACGCCGTTGTATTCTATAGAAATGTTCGACATTTACGTAACCAGTCCATTACTCTCACCATGGGACATTCTAATATTCAGATCCTTCCACATACCAGGTTCCTTGGTTTAATCTTTGATACTCACCTCAATTGGAAGAGTCACATTGCCTGCTTAAAGGCACGTTGCCTCCAGAGAATGAATGTTCTGAAAACAGTTGCACGAGTCCATTGGGGCGCAGATCGCGCTACGCTTTTACTGTTCTACAGAGCTACCATCCTCTCAGCCCTAGATTATGGTAGCCCTGTCTATGGCACGGCCTCTGCTTCCACATTAGGAACCCTCGACAGCGTACACCATTTGGGCATCCGCATTAGCTCAGGGGCATTCCGTTCCTCTCGTGTCTCCAATATCCTATGCGAGGCTGGGACCTTACCTCTAGCCTATCACCGTCGATTAGTCCTCATGCGTACGGCTGTTCGCCTCCGTCATTACCCAACTCTACTAGAACTATTCCATTCCACAGATAACTATCATTCAACCATTCCAGTGCCATTCCCACTATTGTCTCGCCAATTGCTCTCCACTTACAATATCACCGTTCCTCCCATAACTCCCCCTCCTAGTCACATCACTCCGTGGACCCTAAAACACCCTACAGTTTGCTTTCACTTAGCAGATCAACTTGATGCCCAAGCCCCATCTCAACGTCGACATCTCGCTTTACAACATCTTGATGATCACATCCCGGCTGTTTTCATTTACACCGATGGCTCGAAAACTGCGGATGCCGTGGGTTGCGCTGCAGTCTCAGACCATGGCTTGTCTCAAAGTACCTTACACCATCACTCCACGGTTTTCACTGCTGAATTATGGGCTATTCAAGGTGCTTTAAGCACCATCTCTTCATTGTCGAGGAACTCTCCACGGGTCGTTATCTGTAGTGACTCAAAGAGTGCACTGCAAGCCTTATGTGTATTTGCCCCCAAGGACCCATTGGTCAAGACTATCATCCACACAATACACAAATTACAGTGCGCTAATCGTTCCATCACACTGTGCTGGATCCCCGCGCATGTAGGAATTCCCGGGAATGAGCGTGCAGACTTCCTCGCTAAGCAAGCGTGTCATGGTACACCCTCTACTACTTTGCTGCGTTCGGAGGATATGCTCCCTGTCCTCCGTCGCCATGTTTATGACGCTTGGCGAGTTGAGTGGAGAGCGCAACCATTAACTGGCCACCTTCGCTCCATTAAGGATGACATACACTTGTGGCCCTCTTCAATTAATGGTTCACGTGCAGACCAAACCCTATTAACTAGATTACGTTTAGGCCACACGCGCCTCACACATGGTTACCTGATGTCCACCCCTCGTGGTCCACCACCTGAATGCCAACATTGCCATACATCATTGACTGTTTTTCACTTTCTTTGTATTTGTCCCGTCTATGCATCTGAAAGACGGAGATTCTTGCTGAACACCTCATTACATTGCATCCTCTCTGACTCAGACTCTTTCAATTTCACCCCTATTCGTCACTTCCTGAGAGCGATAAATTTATACAATGACATATAACTGCTGACATATACGTGACTTTAAACTCTGTACCACCTCCTCCACCACTAGCCTTGAGAGGGCCTAGGCCCAGTGGGCTAGTATAAAATAAAAGCATCATCAACAACAACTCACTTCCTTTCTGTAATATATGTTTTTTTATTGTGTGTATATATATATATATATATATATATTAGAGATGGAACGAATATCAATTTTCACTATTTGCGAATACGAATACGAATATTTTGTTGTAAAATTTGCAAATACGAATACGAATAGCGAATATTTCAATCCTTATTTCATCCTTCAAGAACTGGTAATTATTTTTATGTCACCAACAAACATTAATTAAATTACTATGAAATTAATTACCAGAAGTTAACCCGGGAACTGCGGGGAGACTCTTAAGAGTTCCCCCGGCGGACTGCGGGAAGATTCTTAACCCTCCAGCCCCGGGGGCTATAGCTCGCGACTGTGCTGTGGTACCGGGTGTTTTGACGATCTTTGGGCTATGTTAACTCCTCTGTAATTCAATGAATATGGCATGTGATGTTATGAATAAAAAATAATAATGTTCCACAAACCTTCCTCTGTCGAATGTCGTTGAGTAGAGGTCTCTAGCCCCTCTGGTTGCATAATGGTGAGCACGGGAAGACGAGTGCTTTTCGGCGGAAAATTCTTCCCGCGTTCGGACGCGTCGCCCCGGCCATGGCTACGACGCACCTAGCCGCTCGTCGCGCCAAAGTATTTATCTCCCTTAGACGATTTTAGTGTTTGATATTGAGAATGTGATGTTTATTTGATATTTTTATAGTTATTTTGAGGCCAATTATATAAAGTATGTTTATTAGGGTATCACTGTCACTGATATTGCTAATTTTCACTCGATACCGTACATTTTATTAGTAATTGAGGTAGGTTATTGTTATATTAGGCACTAATTATTCGTTATTACAGGTTTATTATACTTTGGCCATCAAGTATTGTGTCTTGTGTCACTTTCACTTTGATAAATATGCTTTAGAGAGTGTCACTGTCACTGATAATGCTCATTTTCACTCGATACCGTACATTTTATTAGTAATTGAGGTAGGTTATTGTTGTATTAGGCACTGATTATTCGTTATCACAGGTGTTTATTATACTTTGGCCATCAAATATTAGGTCTTGTGTCACTTTCACTTAGTTATATGATTTGTAAACGTTTTATATACAATTTATTGTGTCTTTTTTCACTGATTTATATATTTCTATAGGTTCTAATCATATGAATGTCACTTGGTATATACATATGTGTCACTTTCACATATTATTATGGTGTAATTGTATTTGTATCAATTTTCTCATAATACATGACTTTTGTATAACAATAAATTGGTTTTCTTCCACTTTTTGCCTATATACTGTATATAGTGTACATATTGTCATTTTATTTGGCACTTTCACTATGATTATTAGAACTCCAGCTTGGAGTGGTAATCAAAGAAGCACTCTAAAGCACAGAGTGCCACCTTGCACTCCACACACTCCATGGTTGACTTTTTACCTGACCTCGGCCTCACTCTGCTGTTGTAGCAGACATGGCACTGCTTCTGCTGCGTTCTTCCTGATTCATTCTGAGGCAGGGAACCAAGCCTGTGCCTAATCAAGTATTGAGCACACTGCAAGCGGTCAATAACGGCGGGCCCAGGATGTGCCACTGCCCTCTGTGGCGTACCATACTTCTCCAGGAGCTCCGTCAACACCTGATTTTGGAACCTCCGCAGGCTATTGAACTTCATTGGTGTGTTCACATTCCGAAGCTTGTATATATTGTAGGCATTCAGAACTGACATGTCCACCATATGCAGAAAGAACTTTTGTACCATCTGCACGAGGTACGCAGGCAGTCAATGAAGCCTATCTGCATGTCGGACTTGTCCACCAGCCTCATGTTGATGTTGTAGTCCAGGACAGCATCGGGCTTGGTCACCCTGGCCTGGGTGCGGCGATCCACCTTGCCAGTCTCCACCATTTCCCCCTTGTGGATGGTGCTCAGGAGGTTGACCTTCCGCTGGTCATGCCAGTGGATAGCCAGAATGGGCCCCGACTTCTTCTTGAACACATCACCTTTTTTGGTCTTTGGAGGGAAAGGTGGCATGCCCTTCCTTTTCCCTCGTACTGTGCCTACAGTCCCCGTCTTGCGCTCATGCAGGTACTGTGAGAGAGTGGGGGACGTGTAATAATTGTCCGTGTAGAGGACGTGATTCTTATGAAAGTAGCGGTCCATCATGGCTTGCACCACTGCTCCGCCAAAGCCAATGAGGGGGTCCACAAGCAAGTCCCCTTCCTTCCCGCTGTAGACCAGGAAGTCCAGGACATAGCCAGTTTGGCAGTCGCACAGCACAAAGAATTTTATGCCAAAGCGATGTGAAAAAAGACACAATAAATTGTATATAAAACGTTTACAAATCATATAACTAAGTGAAAGTGACACAAGACCTAATATTTGATGGCCAAAGTATAATAAACACCTGTGATAACGAATAATCAGTGCCTAATACAACAATAACCTACCTCAATTACTAATAAAATGTACGGTATCGAGTGAAAATTAGCATTATCAGTGACAGTGACACACTCTAAAGCATATTTGTCAAAGTGAAAGTGACACAAGACCTAATATTTGATGGCCAAAGTATAATAAACACCTGTGATAACGAATAATCAGTGCCTAATACAACAATAACCTACCTCAATTACTAATAAAATGTACGGTATCGAGTGAAAATGAGCATTATCAGTGACAGTGACACTAAAGCATATTTATCAAAGTGAAAGTGACACAAGACACAATACTTGATGGCCAAAGTATAATAAACACCTGTGATAACGAATAATCAGTGCCTAATACAACAATAACCTACCTCAATTACTAATAAAATGTACGGTATCGAGTGAAAATTAACAATATCAGTGACAGTGATACCCATATAATTGGCCTCAAAATAACTAGAAAAATATCAAATAAACATCACATTCTCAATATCAAACACTAAAATCGTCTAAGGGAGATAAATACTTTGGCGCGACGAGCGGCTAGGTGCGTCGTAGCCATGGCCGGGGCGACGCGTCCGAACGCGGGAAGAATTTGCCGCCGAAAAGCACTCGTCTTCCCGCGCTCACCATTATGCAACCAGAGGGGCTAGAGACCTCTACTCAACGCCATTCGACAGAGGAAGGTTTGTGGAACATTATTCTTGTTTATTCACAACATTACATGCCATATTCATTGACTTAGAGTAGTTAACATAGCCCAAAGATCGTCAAAACACCCGGTACCGCAGCACAGTCGCAAGCTATAGCCCCCGGGGCTGGAGGACAGTCGCATGCTATAGGCCCCGGGGCTGGAGGGTTAATTTAGTCTAAATCTCCCTGCATATATAGACAAAATTTATCCGACACTTAAGCATATTGTATAAATGATCTATTCACAAAATTGGCATATGTTGGGGTGAAATTAATAAAATATAATTATAAAATATGTATATTTTCAGTTGATAGATACCGGTAATGTTGGGCATAGCCTAATCAACTCTTTTCATATGTTTTGTTTTATTACCGGTACTTACTTTACATCTAGCAGCTTTGCCATTATACCAAGATCAATACCTTAAAATTGTGCTTTGTTCCTTATGCTATTTATCATGGAGTTTGTCTGTTGAAGCAAACGATATACAGTAGGGTCCCGCATAAAACGAGTCGATTAAAACGACCGACCTAAAATATTAATATTTAATTTTCGATCAGAACGAATGTGATCACATAAAACGAGTCCGCCGCCAAAGTGGGGCAAATCCGAGGAGTTTTCATATAGAGCGCCGAAATATCGTACAAAACGTACAAAATATCGTACGCTTTCATATAGAACGCCGAAATATCGTACGCTCCTGACGGAAATTTACGCTTCCAGTGAACATTGACGATATTGGGCCACCAAAATACTGTGTTCACATAAAACTAAATCGCATAAAACGCCCTCATTTATCGACCATATACTCATTTTATGTGAGACCCTACTGTACTTGTACCGTATATGCACCTTAACCTACATTTTAATCTATATGAAGAGGTCTAAAGACACGATTATTCCTGGTCTCTTCATTTAGTATATAATATATACGTTTGTTATATATCTGCCGGTATGCTACACTTCGTGATGAATCGTATTGTCTCTCATTATGGAAGGTAAAATAGATTGATATAAATGTAATGCCCTCGAAAATGTCCCGCACCCATAATAATACTAACCCGAGTTGACGTCAGGTATAGCGTAAAATAGTCGGAGATGGTAAGTCCAATAAACTCATCACGTGATAACACCACGAGACTATCACCTGGTTCTTAAAAATCGGACTAAGGTTGCTATACTTTTAGTACGTCCGTGGTAGTACAGTGGGTTAGCGCGCGGGCCTGGTGGTGATGGTTGGGTCATTAACCAGGGTTCGAACCCCACCCAAGGCATCTCAAAACCTGTGGGTTTTTAGGGGGGTTAAATTCCCTTCAGAGGTTCGTACCCCGCGCCAGGTACCAGGAAAAGTTGATCCTAAAGGTAGCCTGGGGATATTTCAGGAGACCATGAATTCCCTTCACACCCAGCATTTCATTGGTGGCAGCTAGGGAACGTGACCAGGTAGCTACGTGGAGCACCCGTCACGCGAACCCTATACCAACAATATTGAGATTGCTGAGGTAATACAGCTACGATACCTTACGACCTTAAAATAGGCTAGGGACTAGCCCAGTTAAAGAAGGATGTAATGTAATGCCCTCGAAAATGTCCCGCACCCACAATAATACTAACCCGAGTTGACGTCAGGTATAGCGTAAAATAGTCGGAGATGGTAAGTCCAATAAACTCATCACGTGATAACACCACGAGACTATCACCTGGTTCTTAAAAATCGGACTAAGGTTGCTATACTTTTAGTACGTCCGTGGTAGTACAGTGGGTTAGCGCGCGGGCCTGGTGGTGATGGTTGGGTCATTAACCAGGGTTCGAACCCCACCCAAGGCATCTCAAAACCTGTGGGTTTTTAGGGGGGTTAAATTCCCTTCAGAGGTTCGTACCCCGCGCCAGGTACCAGGAAAAGTTGATCCTAAAGGTAGCCTGGGGATATTTCAGGAGACCATGAATTCCCTTCACACCCAGCATTTCAATAAACATATCTTGTGTAAGAATGGAATGGTCGAAAACACACAAAAAATCTCCCATACCCTCACCCATCCACCATAACAGACATTTCATAACCCCCCATCTCCTGCACCCCAATCCCCACCCCCACCTCACCCATCCCAACCCCCACCCCCTCTCTCACCCCCCCCCACCCCCTCCCCATCCCTTACCCCCACCCCATCCTCGTGCAGCAGCACCCATCATACATCGTGCACATAACATTAACATTCTCCAATTGAACATAGATGGCATCAACACACAAAGAAACATGAACTCTCACACTTCATCAAACAACACAACATACACATTGCCATCTTACAAGAAACAAAACTCTGCACAACACAAAAAACACCTACATTTCATGATTTCACCACCATCAGACAAGACCGGGCCGTCGGCGGAGGCGGTGGACTCATCACCCTGGTACACAAAGAAATATCATACATAGTTACCAGTGTACAAACCAAATCCCTCCTCCCCCCAAATGATAACACAACAGAAATACAATCAATTAAAATACGCACTGGCAACAACTCCACAACATAACCATCGTAAACACATACATCCCTCCCCAAACATCCCCTACAGTACCAAATGAATACAGACCACACTTACAACACATCACAAACACCCCACACATCATCCTGGGTGGTGACTTCAACGCCAAGACGTCGGCCTGGTTTGTCGACAACCCCGACACAGACAGAGGGCTGGTACTACAAAACCAAACTGATAAACTCATCATCCTTAACGACATCCATCAACATACCCATATTCCTCACCAAGCCCTCTATAACCCATCATCTCCAGACATCACCTTTTGCTCCCCAGAACTCGCCCCCACAACATCCTGGAGGGTGGTCAGAACCTATGGCTGTGACCACCTCCCGATCATTATCACCACCAAAACCAGACTCACCCCAGCTAGCCACAAACACACATACACCAATTATAAAAGAGCTAACTGGGAAACATTCACAAATGAGACAGAACAACACTTCACAACTCTAAACAGTACACCCATCACTAACATCAACAATGCTGTACACATACTCAATAAAACTATCCAAAACGCTGTAAAGAAACACATTCCAAGAGGTAACAGAAAAAGACACAACCCCAACTTCACACCAGAAATTCAAAACCTCATCAGACAATGCGACATACTGAAACACTCCCCAGCACCCCACACACAAGACATCACACAACAAATCCAAGCACTCAACACCCAGACTAACAACAAAATACAAGAACAACAAAAACTAAATTTGAATAACTTCCTACAAACACTTGATCACAAAACAACCCCCAAAAAACTCTACAAAACACTAAACAGCATCACACTTTCCAACAGCAACACAACACAATCACATGCTGCAATCACAACAATAGACTCTACTCCTTCATGTAAACAACAAGCAAACACTCTCATCAATCACTTCTCACATGTCAGCCACCTAAAACCTCACAAAGACGACCGACGTGTCATCCGACGTAAGAGACAATTCCCCACAGACCCTGACTATACACCCTTCACCAATCACCAGACAAAGCATATCATCAACAATCTCAAGCACTCACCCACTTGTGGCCTAGACAACATAAGCAACATACACCTCAGACACCTGGGACCACAAGGCATACAAGCACTCACTAACATATCAAACTACAGTTATTCATACAACACAATACCAGACATTTGGAAGCATGGTATCATCACCACATTCCCCAAACCCAACAAAGACCCCACGCTACCCTCCTCGCACCCCCCATCACACTCCTTTGCACCCCCTCCAAAGTCATGGAACGCCTAGTATTACAACTAATTACACCCGACCTACCCCTAGCTCCAACACAACATGGCTTTAGGCCACTGCACTCCACAAACACTCTTCTCACAGACCTTACACAAAGAGCTTTTGACGGCATCAACTCAGCTAGACCACCACACAGATCACTATTAGCCACACTCGACATTAGTAAAGCCTTCGATGCCATCCCCCGCCACAACCTAACAAACAAAATCTACAACACAAACATGCACAACAACACAAAAAGGTGGCTGGCCAACTTCCTAGCAGGCAGATGTGCACACGTATCTTTTGCCGGTCAGTCATCTAGAATCAGAAACTTTCCAAACGGAGTCCCACAAGGATCCGTCCTATCGCCCGCACTCTTCAATCTGTACATGCACGATATTTAGCCTCCTATGCAGATGACATAACACTCACATGCACACACCATGACCCAAAAAGAGCAACAGATCTCCTTCAACCCTATCTCAACACACTACATGGCTGGTGCACTACAAACAGACTTAATCTAGCCCCAGCCAAATCCACCGCAACCCTGCTCACAAGCTGGACAGGAGAACACGAATACATCCTTCAACTCACCATAAACAACACACCCCTAACACATACACACACACCCAAAATCCTAGGAGTAACATATGATACTCATATGACATTCAAACAGCACACCACAAACATTAAAAAGAAACTGACACCCAGACTTAACGCCCTCAGGTCACTTGCTCACACAAAATTTGGACACAACAAAGAAACTACCACCACAGTATATAAACAATACATAAGATCAGTGATGGAATACGCAAGCCCAGCCTGGGCTTCTAACCTAGCTGAAACACATCATAAGACCTTACAGACTATTCACAACAAAGCCCTGAAGATCATTACAGGCTGCACAGCTACTGCACCCACAGATCACCTACATCAAGAAACCAAAATCCTCAAAGTCAAAGACCATCTGGACATGAGAGGCACTCAGTTCCTGGCAGCAGCCTCCACGAACCAGGACCACCCACTAAACTACATGGCAACACACCCACAGACACCAAGAAATATCAAAACAACACCCAGCACACGGTATCACACACAATTACTGTCCTCTCTCCCTCCCTGCCCACCCCGAACCAACTTCCAGAAACACATCCATACTCATATCTCTCACCGATCCATTCACTCACTCACAGACAACACGCAGCTGCAAGCACGACCTCCCGAAATCCATCCTTCCGAATCCTCCCTTCCTCGCGAGGACAGAGTCCACCTGGCCAGGCTGAGATGCGGACACCATCCAGCTCTCCTGAGCTATCAGAAGAGACTGGATGACTCCATTGTCGACGCCTGCCCAGAATGTAACACAGCACCCCATACCATTAAACACATCATAGAAGACTGCATTTCACACAACCACTTACGCCAACAACACAATCTACACTTAATGAGAGCTCTGTGGGAAAGCCCGATCGTGGCCATGGCCTTCCTCAGGGACTCGGGGCTGTTCGGCCAGGCAGCTTAGGGAACAACAACAGACATTTCATATACAGTACATCATTAATGTGGTTAATAGATTGTTGGTGTCCTATTAATCTTTTGTTTTCAGTTGGCTTTGCATAGGATACGGTAATCTAGTGTAGGCTAATGGTACAGTATATGCTTCGCCGTGAATTGCGGTTATCTCCCTAATATATCGATAAACATAAATGTGTATACAGTACAAATATATTGTGTAAAATGAGACAATTAATATCAGTACAGATAATTGTTAAGCATAGTCCTTATACAAGAAGATATTAGACAGTTTCCAGACGGCGATGGATGATAAAGAGCTTTGCGCTTTATATACAAAATTATAACAAAACTTTACTCTTGTTGACCGTTGCCGTCTGATAGGTACTGTATATATCTGTAGTTTTATGAATGAACTAGGCCTATATATATTTGGGTAAAATTACTTAACCCTTTCAGGCTCATATGACGCAGAGGTTGCCAGATTAGCAATAAGAAATAGAGTTCTCTCACTCTTATAATTACCTCTTCAAAATTAGTTTTCTGCCCACAGCTAACTCAAAGACAACTGCAGAGGGTGAATAACAAACTAAAGGTTTCTCAATACCCCTGGTAACAAAATGGCCCTAAATATGCTCAAAGTCGCGTCTATTCGAGGAAGGTTAATATATGTTCATAATCCTACCCCACATATAAGGAGAGAGCTCAATTCCCGGAGCGAGAGCATTTTAGGGTTACAGCTTTGCCTTGCATCATTGGGTCCTTAAAATATTTTCCATAATCTTTGATTGTTGAAATCAATACAAAAACACATTGTCTTGTCCGTGGTGCTAAAACAGCCTGTACAACACAAACTTGACCAGCTCTTGTGTACAAGCGCGGCAGCCCCCTACCATAGGGCCAAGGCTTGTTTGTTTATTATTGTCACGTGACCCTGACCAAGCCACACTAAATACGTGATTGGATCTTTTATTTCATAAATTTTAATAAGCGGTGTTTCCACATAGTTGTGTAGAGTCTCAGTTTGCAAGTTTACAGGTAAAGTTATGATGTGAAGTTTCAGATTTAAGCCCGAACGCGCTCCGGTGAACGTTTATTCTGGCGATTTGGGATTCCCGTTAAAAAACCGCCCGCCAGCAATGCTTTAAAACAATCTCGCCGACACCCTTTTACAATGACAGAGTCTGAACCTGCATAAGTAAAGAGAGCTAGAATAAAAAAAAAGAAACTGCCGCACAGAAGGGGTCAAAATAAGAATTCTGTCACGTAAAATGAACTCCCTTTAGTTTCTGACACCAATGCAGAGAGCCCTGAAAATGTACCGTTGACTACATCAGTAAGGTAGATCCCCGAGAGTCATCAAGCTTTAAAAATACCCCAGTTCAGATCAAAGGGGATTTATGTTAGTAGCTTAATCTTAAAAACGGGAATTTGAAGTGGCCAGACGACAATTGCCCAGAAAATTGATGGAAAAGCCCGTGTGACAAGTCTTAAAACGGAATTACTGTAGAGAATTACTTAACAAAAAAGTAAGCGATCTATAACTCTATTATAATTACCCTATATTGTACAGCTACAGTACTGACAAATGTTTGTGAGCTCTGTTCTTTATCCAAATACATCCATTACAAATTATGTTCAGAAAAAATCAGCTATATATTAAGTTATTAACCCTTAAAGTGTGGGCTTATTTCCGCTATATTAACCCTCTCACGTTCTTGACGCAATTTTGAGCCTATTAGGGATACTTTAAAGCCTTGTACATCAGGGTATTTAGAAACCTTTAGTTTAGGGCTTTAAGGCGCGAAGTAGCGGGGCAGAAAACTAAGAGAGAGTGAGGAGAAAAACTCTATTTCTTATTGCTAATCTGGCAACCTCTGCGTCATAGAGGTCGTGAGAGGGAGGCAGCACATCCTAATTGCTTAAACAAGTCCTGTAGGACAAGGTCGTATGGAAGTGCAGGAAGTGACCGACACTGACTAAAAGAAAGCGGAAGCAAGCATCGTGACGACAAGAGTGAAGAAGTGGAAATGAATTACTTAAGAGTGCGTGCGGAGGACATTAGGGATAGACGACAAGGAAGTAAGAAGGTGTGGAGGTAAGTGCTGGAAAGGTGAAAAGGAACAACTTGAAGTTCGCCAGATGGAACGTATGAAAGCGATGAATGACTAAGAGGGTGTACGAGAGCGAGGTGGAGGACAGAGAGGAGGTAGACCGAATATGAAGGTGGAAGGAGTGAGAAGTACAGAACGCGGGGCTGGTTGGGGGGAGGGGCGTCGACTGACTGGGGACAGAGGTGCATGGGGGCGGTTCGTTCGTGGCCACCCCTTCGGGGATCACGGCGTCAGGCGATAGATAGATAGATAGAAGTGCCTGAATGAAATTAAATGTTTACAGCAAAACACTAGAAGAAAATAGCTTCAAAATGACACCAGAACGAGCTTCGTAGCGCGGGGGGTTCACCCGCAGTGCTACCACAGACATAGGCAATATTCGCTAATTATTAGCAATTTTGCGCTACATTCTCCTTAGGCAGCGCTGCATATATCTCACGAGAGATGGGGTGAGACTCAGTGCCGCGGCAGACGTGCTGTAGAGCGGACGGGGGCCTGCTGCGCTCCCGCTCACTAGCAATTGTCTCCACAGGCTTTAATAGGTTTTAAATTGCAGTAAATTACCATGGCGTTCCTGAAAGGATTAATAAATATGTATTATGTATTAAATAATATATAGCTAATTTGATCTGAACATCAATCTAAAGTTTCTAAACGGATCTATTTGCATATAGAAAATCATAAGAGCTCACGAACATTTGTCAGTAGCTGTACTTATTTTCACCGACATACGAACAAATGGATTGACAGCGTTCTATTACCCATCCAATTATTTTTTGTACAACACAATGTCCATGTTATGATAGTATTAAGATTTACTGTATTTAATTAATTTTGTATTTTTATAAAGTTTGCTCCCTAGATCTTCATCAAGCTTTAAAAATTAGTCTCCAAGACCTTCCTTCAAGATAAATTTATTCATTATTGCCGGTAGAAAAATGCTGCGGCCTTAGTGTGTGGTTACACTTTCGTCAACAACAAGTACTCTTTGGGTGAAAGTTTTAGCTGTCGTTGCTCACCTTCCAGTCAACTGACCATTTGCGAGTTTTGGTTTATTAAGGAAGTTGGAGCTGTGGCCATCAATATTTAGCAGAATTATCAGCTACCATACGGTCATTATACATTTATAGATACATAAAACCAAATTGATCATACTTTTTATCCATCAGAAACCCACATTGTTTTTTGCATTTCTCTTTAATATCGATGTCACGGCTCCAACTTCCTTATAGCCTGAAACTCCGTGGTCAATTGGCCGTTCCAGGCTGTATCCATACCCTCATAAGACCAATAACTGTAACGCACCCATCTCCAACTATGCAGGCAATATGTGAATGTTTTTTCTTGTATCCCTTTGCCCCCCAAACATACAGATGGATGCCTCATTTTGATGATCCGATCGTGTAGTTTAGTGATAGCCCGCACACATCCATCTCACAACCTTTCATTGAATTTTGTTGATTTATTTACTAAGATTGTTGTAAATTTTTATTCTGTTTTTGTCTTTTCATTGTTTTATGTTCTGTTGTCCCTTTTCGGCTCTGTCTTAGTCCAACCCCCCCCCCCACAAATAGGAAAAATGGGGATTGGGTCTGAGTATATACAGTAAAAGTCCGTTAATCCGACGACCGATGATTCGAATCTCCCAATAGTCCGAATTTTTCAATTTGAGGCCACCCGATGGTCCGAATTTCAAGAAGTCCCAAAGTCCCCTTTTTGAGGCATTAGTCCACTCAAATGACACATAATGGAGCACACACATATCATATGTTCATGAATTTA
Source organism: Paralithodes platypus (assembly GCA_032716605.1). Lineage (NCBI taxonomy): Eukaryota > Metazoa > Arthropoda > Malacostraca > Decapoda > Lithodidae > Paralithodes > Paralithodes platypus. The sequence continues at coordinate 1,727,367 of CM064568.1, forward strand.
CTTTAAAAGTTTACCATTGTCATTGTAGCCTATTACCTACTTCAAAACATTCAGATTAATGGTCAAAGGAAGCTACTGATATAAACGTAAACACCTTCTTTCTTCTTCCACATCGTCGCTAGAGAGTTTGTTTTGCTCTTGAACGCATCCTGGGATGCGCGATGCACTACGAGCTTGCACCGCATTTTCTGCAAGCGCATTCAGTCTTGAGCTTGAAACGCACCTTTGGACGTATTAGTCTTGAGCTTGAAAACGCACCTTTGGACGTTCCGATACGCTACTATTTATAGTTCAGTGATCGGAGCGTCCCAAGGGTGCTTCCAAGACAACAAGACAAGGGTGCTTTCAATACAATATAATATAACAGAGCACACCACAAACGGAAAATCACAAAATGAAAATTACAAGGAACCTCTCAGGGAAGTGCCGTTGTTAAGGCATTACTTCCCGAACCACATCTGATCTGATCTTCAAGAGCAAGACAAACTCGCTAGTAGACGGAACAAGAAGAAGACGTTTATATCAGCAGATTCCTTTGACCATTAATCTGAATGTTTTGAAGTAGGTAATAGGCTACAATGACAATGGTAAACTTTTGAAGTGATTTCATGAACATATGATATGTGTGTGTGTCATTTGGGTGGCCTAATGCCTCAATGTTTTCGTCATACACAGGTTCATAGGGGTAAAGTTCGATAATCCGAAAAATCCACTAATCCGAACGAGGGCCGGTCCGCTGCCCTTCGGATTAACGGAAGTTTACTGTAGATAGATACAGTAGATAGATATTACACATAATATATTGCTAACAATAATTCTGGATGATTCAACAGGCAGCAGAGAAGTTCCTGAAGGCCTCCCTGTACACGGTAGACAGAGACGCCTCCCTTCAGTGGAAAGGGGAGAGTCTGTCGCAGCTGTGTGCCCGCCTGGCGGTCGACCATCCTGCTATCGCTGCCACTGCCTCGGGGTTAGTGGCAGAGGTGGAGGCTAGGGAGGGAGCGTACGGCAGACTGCGATATCCGACCCTGACCTTCTGCCCCTGTGACCTGTTTGACCAAGAAGATGCACACTTTGTTTTTGGAGAAAGTTAGTCGGCTGAAGGACACACTCGCCACCCATTGTTCAGACCTAGGAGTCGAGAAAACGGGCGTGCGGCTGACAGAGATAACCGACCGAGGGTGTCAAACCGGTGCAATTTTGTTTTGTAAATTGAATGAAGATGAGACAGAAAACAAGACGAATTACAAGAAATAGCATTGTTTTGGCCATTTTATCACTTCTAAAGAGATAATGTGAACTATAAACCATCATTCTTATCCTTACATATACAGTAATAAATAGTACAGTACAAATAATCAACTCTGCTTTCGTTTGACACCCTGATACTGTCCCGACCTAACCTCCTCCCCTTGTGACCGGTTCGATCAAGAGATGCACACAAGGAAGGGGGCGTTTTGGCAGACGGATATACCCGACGCTAACCTCCTCCCCTTGTGACCGGTTCGACAAGAAGATTCACATGAGGAAGGGGCGTGCGGCAGACGGATATACCTGACCCTAACCTCCTCCCCTTGTGACCGGTCGACCAAGAAGATGCACATGAGGAAGGGGCTTGCGGCAGACGGATATACTGTACAGGTCTCCCTCACTATCCGATGCCCCAATTTACGATATTTTTTGTGTTGTGTTTGGTTGGTCCCCAGAATGCATCCCCATTTACCTCATTAATTTTAGGTTTGCTATATATGATGTGTTTTCTATTTAAGATCGGGTTTTCAGGAACGTAGCCCAATCGTAAATTGAGGGAGACCTGTACCTGACCCTAACCTCCTCCCCTTGTGACCTGTTCGACCAAGTATATGCACACTTTGTTATGAGAATGGTTTGTATGGTTTTGAGTAGGCCTATACAGTAATTCCTCGTTTGTTGTATTACATTCCTGAAAATAGAGACTAAATGAAACTACTTCTAAGTGAAGTAATTAGTTTTTTGTCTTTTGCATTGTGATTCTGGACCATATTTTATCTGATTTACAACTTATGTACAGTATGAAACATAACTGAAAGTGATCTGATTTACAACTTATGTACAGTATGCTGAGATGCTGAGGGCACAGGGCCCTGGGTGGGCTTTGGTTTCCCGGGCGTTTCCGCACCCTCCTCAGCTCCCGCCATGGAGTGGCTTCGGTCACCCAGGCTTGTGGTCGGCAGTGAGGGTTCTGTGGGGGCGCACGGTTATGGCCTTGGCCTGCCGGGGCCTAGGGGCTGTTTCGCCAGGCAGCTGGGGAACAACAACAACTTTAAGTGATCTGTACAACTTATGTACAACTTATGTACAATATGAAACAGAACTTGAAATGATCTGATTTACAACCTAAGTATAGTATGAAACATAACTTGAAGTGAATTTTGTTACCTAATTAATGAACAGTGAAATAATTTGCCACGTAAAATGAGGCAACTTAAGGGAGGATCCTGGACTGCTCCCAATTTCCAATCCTAAGATGTTTGTGATAGTGCAGTTGAGGTCTAGTGAACCTGGAACATTTGGTACTGAAATACATACATACATTACCCTTTCGTGTATGGGAAGATGCACCTGCGCTTCCTCCGGGAGATGTACATAAGCCTTTGTGACCAAGAGGGGATAGTTTAGAACCTTTAGTTTAGTTGTAGCAACCCCTGCAATTTTATTTGAGCGAGCTTTTGTGACAGAGAAATAATTTTGGAGAACCAATTATGAAAAAGATTATTATATAAATACGAAGCGGCATCTTAGGAGCCTGAAAGGGTTACAGACTATAATTTACATGCGAGTACAGTAGGTCATTATTTTTTGTCCACCTTATGGGCTGCATTCCAGGCAGCCCAGTCTTTGCTGAAAGGTTTTAAAGGGGTTTTGGAAAGCGCCATTTTGTAGAATCTATAATTTATTTGTATTTATTTCTTTTTATTTAATTGTTTTTTTATATGCTCAGCACACTATATTATAGTAGAATTAGTGTATATAATGCTCCTATTTTTAACTCGGATGTAATTTTTGGGAAGGCTTGTCGGCATGAAAGAAAGTACCGGACCCCAATCTTGTACGGATTCACAGAATAGTGTTCCAAGTGGTTAAATAAGTGTAACAATGCTCCTATACCCTACTCATTATAGGTAGGCCAGAAATGCCCACCCCAGCAGCCTCTCATAACTCAAAAATAACTTTAGTAATGCTGTTGGAAAAGTCAACCGGTAAATATGTGAGAATACTATGACCCATTTGCTCCAGCTTTCCTGAGTAGAGATTAGTCAATATACCTGGCCTACTTGTTATGAAGCTACTTTAGGAGGGGGGGGAGAGGCCGGGTTCTGGTCCCCTTTCTTCATGTTAGCCCCATAGTTTTCAGGTTGTAAGACAGGGGCCTATAGTTGCGATTTTTAGACCTTTCGCCCTATTCTTTGTCCTTTGTCAACGGAACACAATCGTTGCCCAAAAAAGAAGGAAATTACAAAAGGATGAATGAACTCCAAGTACTGGATTATTCAGGGGGAGGGCGTTGAAGGCTATCTGAGGTATTGAAATCGGAGGTTCAGTCTGACTCCTTAAAGGATCGCGAAGGGCAGTTTTGGGAAAGCTTGTTGGATGAAGAAAATACGACCCCCATCTTACAATACTTGGATTTTGGTTTAAGTATGGTAGTAGGTCCGTCCTTCTATCTGAAAATATATATGCATATTTTTGAAAGGCTTGTTGATGAAGTATTTTTGGAAGGCTGTCGGATGAAGAAAGTACTGACCCCAATTCGACAGTACTTATTATTTTGACTCGAGACAGAGCAGAATTACCAGTAAATACGGGATATAGGCTAATGCCTCAATAAACACATTAATTAAAATTCAAACCTATGTTTCCATCAGAAACTTACTTTGATTGCAAGGGTATAATCCGGGAGGTGCGGCCCCAACTTCCTATAGCCGAAAACTCGCAAGTGGTGTGTTATAATTTTGTGGGCAATCCTGAAATGTTTTTTGGCATTACTTGTTTAATTATAATATGTCTTTAACGATAATAGGAATATTATAGTTTTATTAGCGACCTTGGAATGTACTAATGATGCATTCCTTGTATAAATACATACCTTTTCCAATACCAAACACAGTATATTGAATCTCTTACATCGGGCGTGTCTTCACATATTCAGTATCGTGCCGTCCTTTTAACTTTATTAGAAGACGTTATTCATTAAAAAAGGGGGTACTAAGTGTTCTGGCATTCCTTGTTGGAGTTATAATGTTCCTAACCTCTCGCCATGCAGGGGGTATGAGCACACCACTCCTGTCGACTATTTTGAGCTGTTTCCCATCACTAAATATTTATTTTACCATAAATAGCATTAAGACCTTATCCATATGCGCCTATTATATGTTGATTATAAAGTATTAACCTGTTACAACAATAAAACAAGTTGAAACAGCGTTGGATGGTCAAATCGGCGATACAGCCGGTTACACAATGGCTGAGCAACCTCCCCCCCCACTGTCGTCCACGCTCTGGAGAGAGACTGTCGCTCGATACCGCCGCTCTCTTTTCTCATCTCTCTCTCTCCTCCATCTCTCTCTACTCTCTTCCTCTCTCTCTCTCCTCTCTGCTAACAGTGATGACACGCACTTTTTTTTTTTTTTTTTTTTTTTTCTATGTGATTGAGGGAGGCAAAAGGCATACTGCCTATGCGAGTGCCTCCCCCAGAGTTGAAAGAGTGACAGGGCCAAAATCAGGGAACAATCGAGTCAAAATGCCTGGACACACGGAGTTTGAAGAAATTTAAGTCATAGGAAGAGGGAAAGACTGATTCTGGGAGAGAGTTCCAGAGCTCAGATGTTGAGTAGAAGAAAGTTTGAGAGTATCGTTTCACTCTTGGGTTGGAGAGTTGCACAGAGTAGGGGGGGGATTGAGTTGCAAGACGGGTACCACGTGTCCTACGTAAAGGAGGTGTATGCACTGGGATAGCTCTGAGGAACACTGATTATTATAGTAGCGATAGAATAGCGAGAGAGATGCAACATTGCGGCGGAGAGAGAGAGATTGCAGAGAGTTGGTGAGTGTACGGGAGTGAATGATACGAAAGGCCTTCCTTTCAACTTTGTCTAGGAGAGCGGTGTGAGAGGAACCTCCCCACATGTGAACAATACGCATACAAGGGCGCACTATGCCCTGTACAGAGCAAGAAGCTGTGCAGGGAAAAGAACCCCCTAAGGCGGTTGAGCACACCCAGCTTCGGGGAGGCTGCCTTAGCAAGACGGTAATATGCTCCTACCAAATGAGAGCAGAAGAAAAAGAGACACCAAGAATATTGAGAGAAGATGAAGGGTTGATTTTTGTATTGTTGAAGAATAAGGGATAGTCCGCTGGGAGATCCTGACGGGTAGATAGATGGAGAAATTGGTTTTGGAAGCATTAAAGTTAACAAGGTTTTCTCTGCCCCAATTGGAAATAGTATTTTAGATCAGAATTTAAGAGTTCTATGGCTTCATTACGTTTGTCGTTGAGGGATTGCTGGCGGGGGCGTTCTGAAAAACTAATGGAGTAGTGTAAGGGTGAGTCGTCTGCGTATGAATGGATGGGAATTAAGGTACAGTTTAGGAGATCATTTATAAAAATTAGAAAGAGAATAGGAGATAGGACAGAGCCCTGAGGAACACCGGAGTTTATAGGGTGAGGAAGTGAACAATGGCCGTCCACAAACCGCAGCTATGGAACGGCCGGAAAGGAAATTAGAGACAAAGGCACAGATGGAGGGATAGAACCGAAGGAGGGTAGTTTAGAAATTAAGATTTATGCCAGACTCTATCGAAGGCTTTCGTCATGTCTAGTGCAATAGGAAAAAGTCTCACCGAAGTCCCGAAAGGAGGATGACCAAGAGTTAGTAATTATGAAAGAAGATCACAGTAGAGCGACCCTTAAGGAAGCCATACTGGCGATCTGAGAGCAGATTATGAGAAGAGAAATGCTTAAGAAATTTGGAAGCAAGACTAGTTTCAAAACGTTAGAAAGACAAGAGATAAGAGCAATTGGACGATAGTTGGAGGGTTGAGAGCGGTCCCCTTCTTTGGGACAGGTTGACTGTGAGCAAACTTCCAGCATGAAGGGAAGACGTTAGAGGATAGACAGAGACGAAAGAGTTTGCCTAGGCAGGGAGTCAGCACGGAAGCACAGGATTGGAGAACAACAGGAGAAAATCCGTGCGGACCGTACGTCTTATAAGTGGTAAGCCCAGAGAGGGTAGAAAGTACAGGTTTAGAAGAGATTAGGATAGTAGGCATAAGTAAGAGAGAGGAGGGCGGAGAGGGAGGAATAGCACCGGAATCGCTAATGTTGCACGAAAATAGACCACAGGAAAGGGAATCCAGGGGAAAATAGGTGATAACGGAAGGAGGTGAGGTGGAGGATTATATTTGGCATGGCCCAAGGGGCAAAAAAAAAGAAATATAAAAAAAAAATAAAAAAAAAAAATAAGAAATAATAGGTTTTAAATTTTTTTTTTGTGTTCCCCTTCCGGATTCACGCTTAACCCTCCAGCCCCGGCTACGCATTACATAAAATTGCACGACCCGGGGTTGTGTTTGCCAAACAAAAAAACGTCTAGCTAAGGCTACGTATCAGTTATGTGCTGACTGCTTTCCCGCATTCCTGCGAGATCCCCCAAGCGTAGCTGTGTTATTTACCTTCGATAGAATGGTTTAAGGATGAAGCTCTCTAGTCAACTGTGGAGGGGGAATGATGCTGATTTCAGGAGATATAGAAGTTACGGCAACAACAGCCACTGTTTACATACTGGTCGTACTTAACAACAAACAGACAGGCACACACGAACAGCGACGCTCTCCCTGCTGGGCCGGAGATGCGGGGCGGTCGGTCCAGACCCGGCTGGTTGTTTACATGCGTCGGACCGACGCTCGCACAACCAAGCTCACTAGGTTTAAACCACTGGTACAATGTTGTACCACCCGGGTTCCTGGGGGGCAAAACCATAATGTTACACACGTGTACCAGATGGGAGCCCGGAAGGGGTTAAAGAGTCTTCCCGCAGTCCGCCGGGGAACTCTTAAGAGTCTTCCCGCATTTCCCGGCGTTAACCTCTGAAGGCGCATGGGGGGTAGGAACACCACACTCCTTTGCTGACATATTTGAGCTGTTCCCACACTAACATCGTTATTTTACCATAAATAGCATTAATACTATCCATATGTGCCTATAATTGGTTGAGATTATAAAGGTATTAACCGGTTACAACAATAAAACAGTGGAAACAGCATTGGATGGTCAAAATCGGCGATACAGGCCAGAGTTACATAATGTATGCTGAGGCACCGCCTTCCCACAACTTTTCCCCACGTCTGGAGAGAGACTGTGCGATCGATACTCTCTCTCTCTCTCTCTCTCTTGCACTCGCTTGGCTAACAGTGATGACAAGCCCTGCTTGCTACTCGCTAATGTTAGCACGAAAATATACCACAGAATAAGGGAATAACAGAGAAAATAGGTGATAACTGAAGGAGGTGAGAAAAGTGGGGGAGGTGGAGGAGTGATATTGGGCATGGGCCAGGTGCAAAAAAAAAAAAAAAATTGTTTTGGGGTGTTTTAAATGGATTTTTTAATAGCCTTCCTCTTAAGAGTATTCCCGCAGTCCGCCGGGAACTCTTAAGAGTCTTCCCCGCAGTTCCCGGGTTAACAATAACCAGCCCAGTATGTAGGTAGTATTATTGCATGTAGTTATATTTTCCTTAACATACCAAGCACCGTAGGTATGTAGTATTATTGCATTTCGTACATTTCCATATACTCGACGGTACAGTACTGTGTCTCTTATGTAGTAAATGCGCTGAATTGTATAATTTAAGGGGGTGTGCTTGTTTTTTTGGTCTACCAGTATATTTTTGTGTATTTATATTTATTATTAGTTTCTTCGCTAGAACCCCCATCAAGCTTAAAAAAACATCCCTAGAAAACCCTTCAATATAAACTTGTACATTTTTCAGTAGAAAATTGTTCCGGCCAAAGGCCGATTCCTTCTAAAATTGCCGATTCGCTATCGCTCATCAGGAGAAAATCGACACCTAAATGGCACGAAAATTCTTAGATTTACACAAAATGAGGCGAAAGTCTCAAAATCAGCAACCAAAACGAACGAAACGTCTAAAACCTCAAACTAATATGCTAAACATGAGGGAGAAGGGGTCCAGAAAAAGCGAGTTACTAACCCCCTTAAGGTGTCCATATTATACAGGGTGTGTCAAACCAGAGCAATTTTGTATGAAGATTTAATAAATATGAGACAAAATACAAGAAAAGATGAAGTAACATTGGTTTTGGCCATTTTATCACTTTCTAACACATAATGTTGTGGTTGTTGCTGTTCCCCAAGCTGCCTGGCCGAACAGCCCCAAGGCCCCGAGCAAGGCCAAGGCCATAACCGAGCGATCATCAAAGAACCCTCCCTGCCGACCACAATAAAGCCTGGGTGACCGAAGCCACTCCATGGCGGGGAGCTGAGGAGGGTGCGGAAACGCCCGGGAAACCAAAGCCCCACCCAGGGCCCTGTGCCCCTCAGCAATTATGAAGAGAAAGTTGAGGGGCAAAGGAAAAATTTGACGCTTTGGCTTCCAATCTTGGTAGATTGGGAGGTCAATCCACGGAAGAGACGCCGTCACTTGAGATCTAGAAAATATATAAGTGTCAGAGTAAGCCATGGATATGGCAGAGATCGCTCAGTTCTCACTCTGATAGACCAGCCCATCACCATACTCTAACACATAATAACTGTGATGCATTCATTTGTCTATGTATATTTAGTAATGAAGACTAAAAGAAAGGAAAGGTCTCGGGTTTGACGCCCTGCAAATGTACAATCAAAGGTACAGTACTATTGTTTATATGATTTTATAATGTAATGAACTAGTCTTCAAGTGACCTTAACTATTAAATAAATGTTATAGACCGATAGCTAGCTTATTTTTAGATGTCCATTTGCAATTAAAGATTCATTATTATGTACATAATGTACAAACAAATTTGGATATAAATATATTACCATATTCCCATCTTCATTTTTCAGCTACACTGATTTTGTAGCGAAATAAGCTGTTATCTTCATTTTTGGTTACAAAGATTTTGTAGCGAAATAAGCGGTTGATTATGGATTTTGTAGCGATATAAGCTGTTAATTATGAAACTCGTCCTAAATATAGTGCAAGATATGTAAATGCACAACGATACTAAGAGTGTAAAGATATGTAAACAGCACTTAATGAGTGCTAAGATATGGAACAGCACTTAATGATATAATGAGTGCTAGATATGTAACAGTACTTAAGGAGTGCTAAGATATGGAACAGCACTTAATGATATAATGAGTGCTAGATATGTAACAGCACTTAATGAGTGTTAAGATATGGAACAGCACTTAATGATATAATGAGTGCTAGATATGTAACAGCACTTAAGGAGTGCTAAGATATGGAACAGCACTTAATGATATAATGAGTGCTAGATATGTAACAGTACTTAATGAGTGCTAAGATATGGAACAGCACTTAATGATATAATGAGTGCTAGATATGTAACAGTACTTAATGAGTGCTAAGATATGTAACAGCACTTAACCCGGGAACTGCCGGGAGACTCTTAAGAGTTCCCCCGGCGGACTGCGGGAAGACTCTTTAAGAGTAAGGCTTTTAAAAAATCCATTTAAAACACCCCCCCCCCCAATTTTTATTTATTTATTTTTTTTTTGGCCCCTGGGCCTTGCCAAATATCACTCCTCCACCTCCCCTCCTTCCCCACTTTCCTCACCTCCTTCAGTTATCACCTATTTTCCCTGTTATTCCCTTATTCTGTGGTTTATTTTTGTGCTAACATTAGCGAGTTGCAAGCAGGGCATTGTCATCACTGTTACCAAGCGAGTGCAAGAGAGAGAGAGAGTATCAATCGACAGTCTCTCTCCAGACGTGGGGAAAAGTGGAGGGGAGGGAGGTTGCCTCAGCCATACATTATATAACTCCCGGCCTGTATCGCCGATTTTTGACCATCCAAACGCTGTTTCCACTTGTTTTATTGTTGTAACAGGTTAATACCTTTATAATCAACCTATAATAGGCGCATATGGATAAGTATTAATGCTATTTATGGTAAAATAATGATGTTAGTGATGGGAACAGCTCAAATACGTGCGCACAGGAGTGTGGTGTCTCATACCCCCCATGCGCACGTCTTAGGTTAATGAGTGTTAAAATATGTAACCACTTAATGATACGAGTCATAGATATGCAACAACATATCCATCCCTTTCCCCCCTGGGTTAATGATATGAGTAATAGATATGTAACAACATATCCATCCCCTTACCCCCAGGGGGTAAGGGGGCCTTCATCTAATGGTGGAAGAAAAAAAGAATATGCCTCTCGCATCCTACTGCATGTCGTACAAGGCGACTAATAGGGGGGATGGTGATAGACTTGCGGACCAAGTAGCCATCACTATACAATGAAGCCTTGTTATTGGTGCTGGCATATTGTCTCTATATGATAGTGCTGTGACAGGGCTTCATTGTACTTGCTCCAGTTGCCTAATGGCGGCACACTGGCAGTGGGTGTCGCTCCCTCTGTACCCGGCCCTGGCGCCCTGGGCCCACCTGGACGAAATGGACCCAGAGGGTACAGTACGTAGTGTTTCCCCGGACTGGCACTTTCCGCCCAATAGTATAGGGCCCCGAACCTTGTGGTAGCGCCCCAGGGGGCGGCCCTGTCATTTGGCGGAAAATATCAGGCCAGGCGGAGTGCCGTGTAAATAAATAAGGTGGGAAACAAGGAGAGGTAGAGAGATATAGCTAGAAATGTGAAGGATAGTCCAAAGATATTCTGGAGGTACAGTCAGGAAAAATTAACAAGAAGAGTAGGGATCCCAGTGCTGGTGGGGGGGTTGAATGATGGGAGTAGAGCGGAGACTGATAAGGAGAAAGCAGAGGTGCTGGGGAAATACTTTTGGGGGGTACTAACAGTGGAGTCGGAGGATGCAGTGCCTACTATTCCCATCAAACAGGCACCGGCACTAGAACTAGTAGAGTTTTCCCATGCTAGAATAAGAAGGGCTATAGAAAAAATGAACAGAAGTAAGTCACCGGGACCGGATGGGATACACCCAAGAATCATAAAGGAAGGAGGGGAGATGTTAGTAGAGCCATTGAAAATGTTATTTGAGTATCGTTTAATACAGGACAAATCCCGATGGACTGGAGAGGCGAACATAACAGCTATATTTAAGAAGGGAAAGAGAAATGACCCAGGGAATTATATACCAGTCAGTTTGACAAGTGTTGTGTGTAAACTAATGGAAACGGTATTAGAGAAGGAATAATGGATCATATGAAGTCAAACCAACTTTTCAGTGGGAGACAGTTCGGATTCTTGCCAGGTCGACGGTACTAACAGAATTAAGGTGGTAGATGATTGGATCAATTCTAGAAGAGGTGATGTAATAGACGTGGTATATTGCGATTTTATGAAGGCCTTCGATAAGGTCCCCATAAAAGGTTAATAGAGAAAGTTAGAAGCTATAAATATAGGGGAGAAATTGTGAAATGGATAGAAGCCTTCCTGAAAGATCGGAGACAGGGTATTGGTGAATGGAATAGGCTCGGGGTGGAGGGAATTACAAGTGGGTACCTCAGGTCTGTTGGGACCACTGCTGTTCGTTATATTTATCAACGACTTGCCTGAAGTTAAACTAATGGAAGTGAGGTTACCTGTATGCGGATGACACTAAACTGTATAGAAGAGTGAGGAGTAAGGAAGATATGGGTTTGCTTCAAGGAGATGTGGAGGGCATGAAGGGATGGTCTGAGCATTGGTTAATGCCTTTCATCCAAAAAATGCAAGTACATGCGGATTGGGACCAGCAAGATAGACAAGGTAGGATACAGTATGTATGAAGCGATGGAGGAAGTGAGTGCAGAAAAGGATATAGGAGTGGTGATAGATAATAAAATTAAATTTTCAGAAAATTTAGCGAAAAGATAAACAAAGCCCATAGAATTGTAGGGCTGATAAGGATGACATTTGTGTCACTTGACGAAGAAATCTTCAGGAATCTAGATACAGCGCTGGTTAGGCCACACCTGAATATGCAAACCAGGTGTGGGCTCCATATATGGTCAAGGATAGAGAAGCAGTGGAGAAAGTCAGAGAAGAGCTAGCAAGCTGGTACCAACGTTGAAGAACGCGGGCTATGAGCAGAGGTTGAGGACACTGGCATATAGGAGAAAGAGAGGGGAATGATAGAGACTTTTAAGATAGTGTCAGGAAAGTACGATGAGGATGTGTGAAGGTATCTTCTTGATGCGGTAGGGAACAAGAACGAGAGGACCCTCTAAGAAAATTTACAAAGAAAGAAAGGCTTGAGAAGGCGAAGAACTCATTTGTGATAGAGTGGTAATGAGTGGAACGCACTGCCCCGTAGTAGTCGATTCCGAATCAATAAGGGAGTTTGAAAGTAATCTTGATAAAGCATGGGGAAGCCAGGATTTGAATTTTTATTATAAAATAGAAATACAGAATAGTAAAAATGTTGCGTCTGCTACCGCCGGCGCCAACACCGTGAACGACCGCAGCAGTGCAAGTACTGGTACTGAGCTGGATACACAGGCATAGTTTGCCTTTTTCCAGAGGATCTACTGTAGAAACTGTAAGTGTACGTGCACGGGGTGTGTCCCTGCGGCTGGTTCTGGTGGGGCGTACCGAGGCCACTGGATCCTACCCCCTTGTAATCACTTGGGGGATGGTGCTGGGAATGGTCCCGGGGTAGACTGGAGCCGGAGTTCTGGGGGGGGGTTATGCCCATCTGCCAGCCAAACCTACCTAACTATGACTAAAATCAAAGAAAATAAACGTAAGTCCGATGAAACAAAACCGCGCAGGACAATGACAAATGCCCCCCACAAACTCAGACTTGCTATTGGTAGTTTGAATCTGCGTGCGAATGAATTGGCTGAGATGTGTGAGAGGAGGCGAGTGGACGTCTGCTGTACCCAGGAAACACTCTGGAAGAGGCATGGGGTACAGTGGATTGTCGGAAGGAGGAAAAGATATAGGATATACTGGATGGGTGTGGAGACTGATAAAGCGAAAGGAGGAGTGGGTGTTCTGGTGGCTGAAGAGCTGGCGGAAAGTGTGCTTCAGATTACGAGAGTTAGTGAAAGGCTGATTGTTTTGAAGTTGAAAGTTGGTGAAAGAATTCTGAATGTGATATCTGCATATGCCCCACAGGCTGGTTTACAGAAAGAGATAAAAGAGGACTTCTGGAATGACACCGTCAGTGTCATTTCAGGACTCTCGGAGAAACGAAATAACTATCGTGGGGGGGGACCTCAATGGTCACGTGGGAGCATCTGCAGATGGATACGAGGGGGTACATGGAGGAAATGGTTACGGAAGGAGAAATCTAGAAGGCGAATATATATTGGAGTCCTGCGTTGCACTCAACATGGTTGTATGTAACACAAAGTTCAACAAAAGAGCCACCTGATCACATATAACTCTGGGGTCTCCAGTAGGCAGTCAGATTACTTCTTGGTCACCCGGACAGACTGGAAAGTAGTCCGAGATGTACACGTCATCCCGAGCGAAAGAATGTATCCCCCAGCATAAGCTACTTGTGTGCGACATGAGCTTATACAGATATCCTAAGCGCAAGAAGGTTTACCTACCCAAAAGGAAAGTGTGGCTGCTGAAGGACAAGGAAGTTAGGGATAGGTTTCATAATGAACTGCGGAAATGAATAGAATAAGGAAGCTAGGCCTAACGATGTAAATAGCCAATGGAACTTTCTTAAGCATAGCCTTATCGCTGCCACTGACAAAGTCTGTGGGAAAACAAAGGGTCACCCCAGGAATAAGACCTCTTGGTGGTGGAACGATGATGTAGAACATGTTGTGAAAGAGAAAAGGAGATGCTTCAAAGCATGGAAGAAAGGAGGCAGCAGGAGGAATACCAGGCAGCTAAACGAACTGCCAAAAGAGTTATTTACAATGCTAAAAATCGCATTAAGGACCTGGTCCTCGAACAAGTGTTGTAACACTGACAATCCCAATGGGATCTTCAACCTAGCTAGGCGAGTTAAAAATTACAGTAGGGATATTATAGGTGAACAGTGTGTTAGAGATGATAATGGGAAGATTTGTGTATGCAGAAAATGAATCAGAGAAGCATGGAATGTACACTATGAACACTTGCTAAATGTAGAGTTTGAATGGTATAAGGAACAGCTTAGTATCGAAAAACAATATCTGTGCCCCCTCCTTGGATACCACCACCTGTACTGAGCGACGCCATCAATAAAATGAAGGACGGTAAAGCTCCAGGTTGCTCCGACATTGTCGCTGAGATGATAAAAGCCTCAGGGGAGATTGGTGTAAACTTAGTCACTGAGTTGATAAACATCATTATTAAAGATGAGAAAATCCCAGAGGATTGGCTCAAAAGTGTAATAGTAAATAATACCAATGAAAAGGGGATGCGCTAGATAGAGGAAATTATAGGGGCCTGAAAATGCTTGACCAAATCATGAAGGTCTGTGAGAGAGTCCTTGAGGGTTTGATCAGGCAAAGCATCTCTATTGATGATATGCAGTTTGGTTTTATGCCAGGACGTGGTACAACCGATGCTATCTTCATAGTCAGGCAGATACAGGAAAAATACTTACTAAAAGGCAGGGATCTTTACTTTGTGTTTGTGGACCTGGAGAAGGCCTTTGATAGGGGTACCTAGAGATGTTGTGCAGTGGGCTATGAGGAAACTTGGTGTGGAAGAGTGGCTGGTGCGTGTGATAATGAAGATGTATGAGGATTCGCGAAGTTCGGTGAGGTGAAGGGTGTACTGAGTGATGATTCGCAGTCCGTCTTGGAGTCCATCAGGGTTCAGTGTTAAGCCCCCTCCTCTTTATTATGGTTTGGAGCGCTGTCTAGAGTTTTTAGAGGCGGACTCCCGTTGGACCTGTTTTATGCAGACGATTTAGTCCTAATAGCTGACAGTATGCAAGATGCTGAGGCCAAATTCAGAGAGTGGAGAGCAAGGGTTTAAGAGTCAATATTAACAAAACCAAGGTTATGCATTGTAGATTGAGACGAGGCAATGTGGAAAAGAGCGGTGCATACCCATGTGCAGTGTGTGGAAAGGGAGTGGGCGTTAACTCAATTCAATGTAGCATCTGTCGATGTTGGGTACACCATGGGAGTAAGCGCTGTAGTAGAATAAAGGGG
This sequence comes from Paralithodes platypus, assembly GCA_032716605.1. NCBI lineage: Eukaryota > Metazoa > Arthropoda > Malacostraca > Decapoda > Lithodidae > Paralithodes > Paralithodes platypus. Next base: position 1,742,662 of record CM064568.1, read on the forward strand.
CCCCTGCCGAAGGATAAGTCAGAAATAGAGAAATTTGAGGGCGTAGTGTGCAAAGGCGAGCTTGTGTTAAGTGATGATCCTGTGGCTGTGAATTTTGGAAATGAGTCTTTGGAGCTGGTGAACAAGTTTTGTTACCTACCTGCCGGTGGTGGGGCCGAGGCTGCCACTGTTGCTAGAATTAGGTGTGGCTGGGGGAAGTTCAGAGAATTGATGCCAATCCTGACCATGAAAAGAATGCCTCTCCCCCTGAAGGGAAAGGTGTATGCCTCATGTGTTAGAAGTGCAATGACATATGCCTCAGAAACGTGGGCCGTTAAAGTAGAGGATGTCAACAGACTGGAGCGTAATGAGATGAGATGGTGAGATGGATGTGTGGGGCCAGGCTGCAGGATAGAATAACAAATGTTGAGCTGAGGAGACGTTTAGGTATAAAGAGTATTAGCGAGGTGCTGCGTAACAGTAGACTGGGACATGTGGACGAGAAATGGATGAACAAAATTTGGGTGAAAATAATGCACTGGTCTGTGATTGTGGATTGAGCTGCAACCAATGGGGATGGACCGAGGAAGACCTGGGATCGGTGACTATACGCGCACGATCTCAAATCCAAGAACTTGAACAAGTGAAGCAGCCCTTAACAGGGTTGCCTTGGAAACGCCGCCATTAGGACAGAGAGACTTGAAAACTGCACTGATGTGTGGAACACTCAGTCTTAAAATGTCTTAAAATGTCTTAAATGTGAGTAAGGTATGTAGACACTTGATGTTACAATGCTGTGTTAAGATTATGGAAACAGCACTTAATGATATAATGAATAATAAGGAGTGCTAGATATGTAACAGCACTTTAATGAGTGGTTAAAAATATGTAACCACCTTAAACGAGTGCCAAGCTATGTAACGGCACTGGATACAATGAGTTTCAAATATCTGTGCCAATTCTATATTTCATGTTTATTTTGCTCTGCCCAGTGCAATTCCATAATTAATTTCCTTTAACGAGTGCAACTCTATATATATAATAGCTCTGAGCGTATTTTCAAACTAAATTGCCTCCAAAGAGTCACCTTTTATCACCTTTCTGGAAGTTTTTTTAGTATCTTGCTGAGCTTTCCCATCATTTCAATTTTTATCATTCTTTTTCAGACACCTAACATCCTTTACCTTTGTTTTTAGTTGCTTACACCACCACATGTCGCACTAGCCTTTTTTTTCAGGCAATTTTTTTTTAAGAGCAAGATTTGTCTACGCAATAATTTGTGGTTCTTTTGCACCTGGTACAGTAGTATGAGATACTAGATTGCAGGTGAAAGTTATGTTTAAGTGGTCTAGTTTTTTTTTTTTTGCTATATACCTGATAATATATATACAGTATAGATATATATATATACATTTAATTTTACCCTTTTGCGCACAAAGGGGGAACCGGGCGATTTGCGCCCCTGGTAGACTTTTAACCCTTTAAAAACTCCAAAGACCCATGGTGGTTGGTGAATAAATTGCCAGGAAGATAATTTGTTTAATACAACTCCAGTGAGGGCTTTGATTGTAACTTTACATTTAAGAGTTTCATACTATGAACTAATGACAGGTATGTGTGTCCTTTGTGGTGCAGGTACTGGTATGCCCTGTTTTTGTTCTACAGGTTTAAGTTGGGTAATGTGAGTTCTAAATGACTGGGTATATATGGCTGCATGCACAATACAAGGTAGGAGGAATAGAGAACACAAAATAAAACACACGGTAAACACGACACACGTTCACGTTTATTTAAGTAAGTAAATAAAGAGCATGGAAAGCTAATAATTCTCCTCCCCCCCCCCCTCGCACAAAACAAATAATAGAAGGGAACTGCTAGTCATTATCGGATCTGGATGGAGACTAGTCTCCCACTTCCAACGTTCAGGTATACTCTTCTGACATGGGTTTAATTAGCAAGTTTTATTTTACTGGAAGACCTCAAGATATTCAATGTAATTCAATTTCACTGATTTGATCTCTTACGTGGCTAGCGTGCCCAAGTAGCAGCTCACAGTTAGGATTGATACACTGCGTATATTGGTAGAGAACACGGAATCGCTAGTAACCTCATGAGGGGTACTGATCTAAGTTTTATATTCTTATGGCAGAAATAACGTAGAACACAAATCAGGTGGGCGAACGTTAGATATCACTAGAGTTTTAATATCTAAAATAAAGGGTTAATTTACGAGCAGGGCAATGTCGCCTGTTAATTATTGAGCACTGATACGCTTAGTACGTCCCCAAATGGAATGGTTAAATATGAGTTACACTGGGCAAGGTTAAGTTAACGCCACTTTATAGAAAGTTAATAAGTGAGTGTCAAACCAGTACATATAACACTTAGTACTTAAGCAACATGAATTTTTAATAGTATTTGCTAGTATGGTCCTGGTTATCTTGCTTACCGGTGATGTTGGGGGCTAACGACTTGGGTCCTCGGCCGTCCAGGTGGTCCAAAAATTGTAGGAAGTTCTCAAGTCGGATCTCTTGACGATCGTGCTGGCTACACACTTATATACCCACGAAATTTGTGGTGAAGGTTATAAGGTGCACGTTTAGGACTTGTACATGGACCAGATCTTCTATTAACTTCTGCCATGAGGTCCTGCGCCGGCTTCTAGGGATCTCTCTAATCAGGAAAGTCTAACTTTCAACTGATTTGACTGGGGGCGGGAGCTAGGTTTATAGGCTCGGTTCTGGACCCTGTATACTCCTAGGGGATCTCGAGTCTTATGGACTTATTTGAGCTCTCAATAGGATATGGGGACTAGGTAAGATGTTGATTACTGTTGTTGTTGTTGTTTGTTGTATTGTTGTTCCCCAAGCTGCCTGGCCGAACAGCCCCAATGCCCCAGAAGCAATTCCAAGGCCACCAACCGAGTTGCCCCCACAGAATCCTTCCCCGCCCGACCACAATAAAGCCTGGGTGACCGAAGCCACTTCTGATGGCGCGGCACGAGCTGAGGAGGGCGCGGAAATGCACCGGAAGGAACCAAAGCCCCACCCAGGGCCCCGTGCCCCCTCAGCAATTATGAAGAGAAAGTTGAGGGGCAAGGGAAAAATTGTGACGCTTTGGCTTCCAAGCTAGGAAGATTGGGAGGTCAATTCCACGGAAGAGACGCCGTCACTTGAGATCTAGAAAATATATAAGTTAAAGGAACAGTCAGAGTAAGCTATGGGTATGGCAGAGATTGCTCAGCTCTCACTCTGATTAGAACAGCCAATCACCACATGACTAGAGACCCAATCCTCTCTCATCAGCTAGGAAAGGCCCTAGAAAGCCGCCTTTGGCGGGGGGATAGCTCCCCTATTTCAACCCTTCGGGGTTGGGCAGCCGCCTTGGTGATTACAGCCATGTGCGCACGAACAGTGGTGAATACTGTTGTGGCACATGGCTATAGGAAGCCTTCATATTCTTCAATATAACTGAGCCTTAGTAAGAGGTACTATTTTGGCTATACACTGGAAAGGAGTTAGTGGGAGAGAGACTGGATCTACTTTGTCGAGGAGAATGGGGGACAGCTGTTGATAGGAGCGTCTCTCTTAGATTGTTCCATCTTCATTCTATGGTATAGCTGAGGGTGCTAATTTAGTGATCAGAGTGGCACGAAAGGTAAATGGTTTAATTGTGAGTTAATAGAGGTTAGTAAAGGTGTTAGTCCATGCGCATGGTTAGTTCATTGATAGGTAAGAATTCCTGTGCTACCTTCAATGACTCAGAAGTCAAAACAGGGGGTCAGGTATACCTCCGCGGGGGTGGGGGTCCTCCCTCCTCGGGTGGGTAAAAAAAAGGGGTAGCTGGGCGCCCTCTTCTGTTCTCTGTGATGGGCGTCCGGCGGCTGTGGCTAGGGGCTTGCCATATCACCCAGTGTTGTAATAACCCTCTGTTTGATGAGACAGATGTGGGGTGTTTTTTAATATCAAAACCGAACAAGGTGCCTTGGCTAGCTGGTTCATAATCGGTTGGGTTGTTAATTTCATGGTTGCTTGGTGTGGGTGGAGGACGGGTTGCTAACTCTGCCACATTTATCTGGAAGTATGGCAATATAAATTAGTTACTGGCGAGGCGGGCGAGCCTCGCACGCGACGAACCATGGGGTGCAGGGTTGGTTGAATGTGTTGTAAGAGGAATAGATGGCATGCAAGGGGTTAGTAAAGTTCTGAAATGTTGTTTTCTGGCCTACTTACGTGAAGGTAGGCTGGGATACTGGAGTATATATATATAAAGGTTGGAGAGCGTTAGCAACGGAAACATTCAAGGATCTTCAAGAGGTTTATGAGAGAGGGCTAGGTCGGACAAGAGTCGAGAAGCGCGGGTGTTGTCGCAATGAAGAGGGGGGGGTGGGGGTGTGGGGGGGGAAAAAGGGAAAGCTCACGGGCTACAGGGAAATTTGCCCCTAAGGTCCCGCGGTCCCTCCCCTGGGCGTGGGAGGGTGGCATTAGGCTACAATTGATGTTTGGAGTTTGAAAAGACAGTGAAAGTACGTTAGTCCAAATGCTTTACCGGGGGATGCCAATACGGGGTGGTAAATATGAGTCTGGAAAAGATAGAATTCATGTGGAACTGTGGGGCGGTGGGGGGAGAAAGAGGTGTAACGGTTAGGTGTGTGCGTGACTTGGGGAGAAAGTAAGGAAAAACATGGTGTATTATTTCTCTGTGACAATACGAGGGGTTGGAGGTTATGGACCTATTATTTGACCGCTTTTGCACGTCTAGTTGTCCGCTGGGAACTGCGTTTTCTATGAAATATAATACCAAGAAAAGCGGCAGTTCGCTTTAGGGGTACTTGGTTATATGTTTCGTAGGTACTTATGACAGATACTGAGGAACAAAGGTTATCATATACAATCTCCTGGTTGGGGTAAGAGGTGTATTACACGAAGCAAATTGGCCGTAGTGTGGACTGTGGGATACGAAGGAGGCAAGTGGAAGACTTAATGAACAATTGTGGAAAAGTAAATGGAAAAAAAGGTACTTGTAACCTAAGGATTGAATACATAGATTTATGGGGCGATGGGTCTTTCAGAAAGCTTAGTCTGGCAAGAACAAGATGTTAGGGAATGTTCCTATTAATACTTCAAAACTAAGGATTGCATACCTCAATCGATTACGACGACAATTATAGTCGGCGTCCTAATAACGGGAGTTGATGAAACCTGGTTGATCTGTACTTGGCCACAGCATACGACAACAATGGACAGTGCCGCTATGTTCGTATCAATACTGGTGGCCAGTCAGTTAATATTATAGAGACACTGACCTTAGTTACTAGAGGAACAATGCAAGGGGGGCGACTGAGCAACGGTTACATGTATCTATACTCGTCTGGGAAATGATATACGAGTCTAGGGACAGGCGTGGTGTGTTTTAACTTCTAAGATAATATAACATCTACTTACTTTCTCGGATGTAAGAACATACATAGATATTAATTATGGCTGTCTGATGTGTTTGGCGACTGGCTCAAACGTCGGGACAGGGCATGGGTGGTTTTTAATAATGAATGTATATTCCTGTTCATCATCTTTGTAGTTAGGGTGGTAGGACACGAGGGGGTAGTGTACGTGAGGTGTGGAAACATGGTTCAGCGTTACTAGAAAAGGTAGGTAGGTGCGGGGCGGCCTGGAGCTGCTTGGGCCTGTCTGAAATTGGCTGGCTCGGTCAGCTGGTCCTTTCGTTCTGTGGACCTTTCTTTCGGTGTGTTTCTGTGTGGTGTGTCGCTCGTGCCTTCTGTGCGTTGGGCTTCTTGTTCTTGGGGCAATTTTACACTTCCCTTTTTACCTTCCCTCTTAACTAACGTAACTTCCGACATCTCCCATCGAGATCATCCTTCATTATAGGCTCGTCCTCGAGGCCTCAACCAGGGTGAAGTAAAAGGAAGCATAGTCATGGTGGGTCATTTAAAAAAAGAACACAAGAAAAAGAATACGGGTTTAAAAAAGGGTATTTAGAGAAGGTTCCAACCCCAAGCACAAGGAGAGGACGACGGTCGCAGGTTGCTAGTCTGTTGTGCAGGAGGATTTGCAGGTCAATGTATAACTGTAAGAATGTGTCTCTCTGTGTTATGGCGGGCGGCTGCCGGGCTTGATGTGGGCGTTGGGTACACTGGGCCAAAGGTGTCCAGTGGGGGTTTTTACTTTAACCTTTCGTATGAAGAATGGTTTGTAGCTTTCCCTCGTGGGGGTCGGAGTGAGTGAGGTGTGTGGGATTGACAGAGAGGTCCTGTTTTAGTGTGGTGAATGGCGTTTACTGAACCTGAAAGGGGATTCACGCGTGACAACAGAGCGTGGGGTATGAAGGGAGGAATGTGAGTCTGGGTTTTATTTGGTTTTCTTGGACGGTGTTGTAGGGTTGGGAATATAATAAGTGAGGCAATGCGCAAGATCGGTTATAGGTAAGGTGGTGTGAAGGAGGGGCGTGTCGTGTGTTGTGTGGCTTGGCGTCCCTGAGTGTCAGAACGGGGTGTTATTATTTTTGTATCGCTGTCTTTAAATCTGATGGGTCTGTTGATTATTCTAACCTCTGGCGGTCTCTGGTGGGAAGGTAAGATGTGTTGTCGTGGGACTTTGAGTCTTCGACGATGTTTATATATGAGGGGGAAAGAACGTTTACAGGTAAAGGACATGTGGAGGTTTTCTTCAGGGTGACTTTGTGGGGGGGATTCCTTAGGGGGGGTTGGGTTGGGGGTTCGGTGAGATGAGGAGGTTGGTCGGTGGGGTGGTGGGGATCGCGGAGGGGGAAAGGGGTGGATGGGGGGGGCTAGGCGGGTGGGTAAGGAGTGTAGAATTTAAGTTGGAGGGTTGGGGGTAGGGGCGTGTGTGGGGTTGTGTCGTTTGAATGTAGGTTGGTGATTGCTGGTGATTATGAGTTCTTTCCTTTAGGGGAGAGTCGATGAAGGAAGAAGGGGAAACGAGGAGGAGGAGGAGGGTAGTGGTCTGGCAGCCCTACGGAACGGGGTTAGCAGGGGGTGTTTTGGAGGGTTTTTTAAACGAGTTTTGTCTGTGGGCGTAAAGTTTGTAGCGTGAGGTTACTGAGGGTAAGCTAAGCAAACGCTTCGCTCAAACTTTTGCTAGAAACTCCACCTGGGATGATCCGGTGAATGCCTCCCTCTCCGCCCTCCTCCTCTTACTTATGCCTAATATCCTACTCTTCTAAAGATGTATTTCTCCCTCTCGGGGCCTTAACACTAATAAGGCGTACGGTCCGGACCCCCCCCCCGGTTTGTTCCTCCTGTTGTCTCAAAAACTGTGCTCCGTGATGACTCCCTGCCTAGGCTAACTCTTTCGTCTCTGTCTATCCTCTAACGTCTTCCCTTCATGCGGGAAGTTTGCTCAAATTCACTGTCCCAAAGAAGGGTGACAGCTCTCAACCCTCCAACTATCGTACAATGCTCTTATCTCTGTCTTTCTAAAGTTTTGAAAAACTATCTTGCTTCCAAATCTTTCACATTCTCTTCTCATATCTGCGCTCAGTAGCCAGTATGGCTCTTTAGGGTGCGCTCTACGGTGGATCTTCTTTCATATCTTACTAACTCTTGGTTCATCCTCCTTTCGGGAATTCGGTGAGGACTTTTTCTATGGAACTAGACTATCGAAAGCCTTCGATAGAGTCTGGCCTATAAATCTTTAATTTCTAATACCCTCCTTCGGTTTCTATCCTCCATCTGTGCCTTTGTCTTAATTTCCTTTCCGGGCCGTTCCATAGCCGCGTGTTGTGGACGGCCCATGTTCACTTCCTCCCCCTATAAACTCCCGGTGTTCCCGCAGGGGCTCTGTTCCTATATCCTATTCTCTTTCTAATTTTTATAAATGATCTCCTTACTGTACCCTTATATTCCCATCATTCATACTTGCAGACGACCTCACCGCACTACTCCATTAGTTTTTCCGGAAAAAAAAAAACCGGGGGGGGGGGCCCCAGCCCGGCAATCCCTCAACGACAAACCGTAATGACGCCCATAGCCACTCTTGAATTCTGATCTAAATACAGTTCCAATTGGGGCAGAGAAAAACCTTGGTTAACTTTAATGCTTCCAAAAAAAAACCCAATTTCTACATCTATCTAACCCGTCAGGATCTCCAAAGAGGACTATCCCTTATTCGTCCAACAATACCAAAAATCAACCTTAATACTTCTCTCAATATTCCTTGGTGTCTCTTGTTCTTCTGCTCTCATTGGAGGACCATATTACCAGTCTTGCTAAGGCAGCCTCCCAGAGCTGGGTGTGATCAACCGCCTTAGGGGTTCTTTTCTGCCAGCTTCTTGATCTGTACCGGCATAGTGGCCCTTTATTGAGTAGTGTTCACATGGATGTGGGAGTTCCTCTCACACTGCTCGTCTAGACAAAGTTGAAAGGAAGGCCTTTAGTATCATTAACTCCCGTCCACTCACCAACTCTCGAACTCTCCTCTCCGCCGCAATGTTGCATCTCTATCGCTATTCTATCGATACATAATAATCAGTGTTCCTCAGAGCCCTATCCCGTGCATGACCACCTCCTTTACGTAGTGCACGTGTCGGTACCCGTCTTGCAACTCAATCCCACCCGCTACTCTGTGCAACTCTCCAACCCAAGAGTGAAACGTTATTCTCAACTTCTTCTACTCAAGTCAGGCGAGCTTCTGGAACTATCTCCCAGAATCAGTCTTTCCCTTTCCTATGGACTTAAATTGCTTCAAACTCCGTGTGTACAGGTCTTTGGCTCGAAACGTCCCTTGATTTGGGCCCTGTCACTCTTTCAAACTATGGAGAGAGGCACTCGATATAGGCAGTTATGCCTTTGGCCGCCCTCAATCACATAGAAAAAAAAAAGATTCCGTGTGGTGCGGTGGTGGGGGTGTACTTGGTTGGGGGTGGGGGGGGTGGTGGTTTTCTCACTGTGGTGCCTGGTGGAGGTATTGTCAGGGCTAGACGGGATGGTTTCTGTTGTGGTCGGGGTTGTGGGGGGAGGGTTTCGTACCTTTGGATAAGTTGGGGAGGCACTGGACTATCAGAAGTGACGTGAAGGTTGTCATGGTGGAAGAGGGTGTGATAGTGGGGGATTGGGGGGTTTGTGGAGGTTAGTTTTGGGGGTAGTTTGAGAAATGATTTGTCGGTTCGGTGATGGAGGGCTTAGGTCCTTAGGGGGTTGTATGGGAATATGATCGCCTGAGTGCAGAGGGTGCGTAGGGGTGTTTAATTGCAGGGTCGGACGGGGGGTGGTGGGTAATGTCTTGTGGCTTTGGGGAGGTTTTTAAACGCTCGGAACGAATCTAGTTCGGAATGTGAGAGTCACGCCGCGTTGATAGTCGATGGTGACTTGAAAGGCATTTGGGAATTGTATGACGGTGTAGGGCCCGACATAGCGAGGGCCCTAACTTGTTGGTGTTAGGGAGGTTGGCTACCATTCCGGGTGTCAGGGATGGCGAAAGGGTTTTTGTCATCGGTGTTATCAGTTTTGGGTTGGGGGTGTTCCTGACAAATCTGGGCGTTATGGAGGGTGTTTTGCAGATGTTGAAATGGGTCAATTGTGGAGGAGGTGGAATGGCAGTAGTAACAGGGGGGCGTACACCGTAAACACGGTTCATGAGGGGAAAATACCGTCTTCCCGGGGACAGGTGTTCGCCCCCATTGTATCAGCTTGAGTGGTGATGGCCAGTCTGACGGGTGTTAAGAGCAATCCATGTTGTACGTAACTGGTTGTTGATGGTTGCGATGGCTGCGTTCGCATATAGCATTTCCTTGAGGCCAGTGACGGGGATGAGTGTTTAAGCTTAATACCGCATTGTTGGGTGAATTGTTGCCAAACGTGTCCACTAAACTCGGGGGCATTGTCCGATAGAAGAGCAAGGGGAAGGCCGAATATAGGGAACAATTCTGTGGCAATGCAGTGTGGCGACTGTGGTGGCTGTGTTGTCTTTAACTGGGCAGGCTATTAAAAAATTTGAATCGTACGTCCACAAAGGTGACGATCTAGCGGTTGCCAGCGTAAGAAGGAAACGGGCCCATGATGCGGGGGGATGGAGGACTCTTGGAACGGTTTTGTTGGCAGAAAAATGGTACAAGCTGGGCCTGGGGGTGCGTGATCGAGTCCTTTCCCAATAAACACGAGTTGCAGGATTCTGTCACTCGTTGTGCAATTTTGGAGGGGTTGGGGGTACAGTATTGGTTATGTGAAGATCTTTAACA
>CM064568.1:1752952-1814495 GCA_032716605.1 Paralithodes platypus
ATATGATATGTGTGTGTGCACCATTGTGTCATTTGGGTGGCCTAATGTCTCAATGTTTTCGTCATACACAGGTTCATAGGGGTAAAGTCCGATAATCCGAAAAATCCACTAATCCGAACGAGAGCCGGTCCGCTGCCCTTCGGATTAACGGAAGTTTACTGTATTTCCACTTAGACACGATTGGCAACCTAGCGACCTCGCTGACTTTTGCATTATGGACATTCAGGAGGCCAAGTGGCTAGCACCATACGGTAGAGATGTGACCAATAAATTAATCAATCAATATACTCAGTCTACGAAACGACAGTATCACTCACATTGGCAAGCCTTTACTTCCTGGATCATCAGAACGGAACAGAATGTGCCGTCAGTGGCTTTAGTTTTCAATTATTTAAATTATCTGTTTGAGCAGAAACATTTATCTGTGGTAACATTAAAAAATCACTTAACTGCGATTAGAGTGCCCTTTTTAGACCTTACAGGTCTCTCCATACCGGTGGCGGAGGAAACAGGTTTTATGAGAGCTTGTTTTAAACTTCGCCCACCTCCCCGTCAGCTCATGCCTACTAGGTCTCTCGACAAAGCTTTGTCTTTACTTCACTCTCGTCTGTACCAAAATACTGCAGACTTTGCATTACTCTTAAAAAAGGCGGTTTTCCTTATGGCTTTGGCCACCGGGAACAGAGTGTCTGAGCTGGCGGCGATGAGCAACACACCTAATTGCCTTAGGTTTGGTAGACTTAATGAATGTATTTACATTGCACCTTCCCCAGGTTTTGTAGCCAAGAATGAGCACAGTGCACACATGTTTTCTGAGTTCACGGTGCCGGCGTTAAAAAGGGGAAAGGTGCATCATAATCTATGTCCAGTGCAAGCTCTAACCAAATATTTGAGAGTAGCTCCTCTAAACCCCCAAGGTGCTTTATGGGTAGCAAGTACGGGTAAACGCTTACTTAAACGGCGATTAGCCTCTCTTCTGGTCGAAGTCATTAAAGAGAGTAATCCCGGCGTTGTGGGTAGGGCCCACGATTTACGCAAATGGGCAGCCTCTTTACGTTTCCTGAAAACATTTTCAGTAGAAGATATCGCGTCCACTCAGTTGTGGGCGTCTAATCATACGTTTTTGTCTAGATACTTGTCAGTTGCTCTAGACAAACCTTCCTTACCATGCATAGCTTTAAGGCAGAGGGTCTAGGTGGCCCTGCAGTCACTTTTGTGTATTTTCACGGGAAGGGGGGGGGGGGGGGGGGTGCAGTCAGTTGACATAGGACACCCTAGACCCCGCCGGAGTATGAGAGTTGTGATACAATTTAAGGTTAATGTGATATGAAAATTTCTCAGCGAGAAATTGTGCTAGTACAATGTTAGTACAAAACAACGGGGTTGTTATAGTAGTTTTAGCTGCGAAAGCAATTTAATATTAGAACAGTGGAGATCCTTTGCAATTTATCTCCACGATTATTTTGGGGTTTATTATGTGCACATATAAACTTATAACTTGTTATTTTTGTCACCACTCGTTGAGTGGGGTGCCTTTGTAACTACAGATCTGTGTTCAGAATCTTCAGGGTTACCCATTTTTTGTCAGGCAGGCTTCTTTGAAGCACGCACCTGCCTGAACCCCTTTTTCTTGTATATATTCGGCCTACGCCATGTTTAAATATATTTTTCAAAAGTAAGAATACTATGTGGTTGTTTTTATTATCTGCTTTTCTAGAGTTATGATATGATTACGAATGTCCCCCTCCAGTCTTAGAAATCAGGCATGTTCGTCAATGATGGAGGGGCCACTAATAAATTATAGGTTTGACTCCTGTAAGGAGATAAAGAAAACCTAATATTTAGTAGTGGCCCCGTAATCATTGACGACTGGGGCCCTCCCGACCGTCCCCTTCCCATTCGTTGATGTATTGAGGATTTTGGTTTACTTGATATGTCAGTGAAGGAGGAATGACGCCTGAATCAGCGTCTGGTCAGAGATCCACACAAGTACATCCACGATATGATGGAAAGCTTATTAGATAGTTATTCTTATTTTCTTTTTGTTTTTATTTTTTACGAAGTTTTTTCGTAGTGAGAACCCAATTCATAATGACTGAAGCCATGAGTGAGGTCGCGTGCGCTCATGATGAAGGCTCCTCAGTTTTTAAATGCTCTGCGCGGTAGATTCAAACTACGGCGGATTAGTGTTTGAAGAGGATGCCTTATGTAATAGGCATGTTCGTCAATGATTACGGGGCCACTACTAAATATTAGGTTTTCTTTATCTCCTTACAGGAGTCAAACCTATAATATGTGCACATGTAAACTTATAAGTTTTTAGTTTTCACCACTTACTTTAAGTGGGGTGCCTTCTTAACTAGCAGATCTGTGTACAGAGTCTCAGAGTTAACCCTTTTTCAAGCAGGCTTCTTTGAAGCACGCTCCTGCTTGTACCCCTTTTTGAAGATTTAGGCTGTATAAAGTTTATGCACCCGAATATCTCTTTTTTACAAAAGTAAGAATACTATGTGGTTGTTTGATTATCTGCTTTTCTAGAGTTGTGATATGATTACGAATGTCCCCCTCCAGTCTTAGAAATCAGGCATGTTCGTCAATGATGGAGGGGCCACTAATAAATTATAGGTTTGACTCCTGTAAGGAGATAAAGAAAACCTAATATTTAGTAGTGGCCCCGTAATCATTGACGACTGGGGCCCTCCCGACCATCCCCTTCCCATTCGTTGATGTATTCAGGATTTTGGTTTACTTGATATGTCAGTGAAGGAAGAATGACGCCTGCAGTAGCGTCTGGTCAAAAGATCCACACAAGTACATCCACGATATGATGGAAAGCTTATTGAATAGTTATTCTTATTTTTTTTTTTTTTTATTTTTTACGAAGTTTTTTCGTAGTGAGAACCCAATTCATTATGACTGAAGCCATGAGTGAGGTCGCGTGCGCTCATGATGAAGGCTCCTCAGTTTTTTAAATGCTCTGCGCGGTAGATTCAAACTACGGCGGATGAGTGTTTGAAGAGGGTGCCTTATGTAATGTTCGTCAATGATTACGGGGCCACTACTAAATATTAGGTTTTCTTTATCTCCTTACAGGAGTCAAACCTATACTATTGTCGATGACTCTGACAATCCTATTCTTGATGGCATATAACATTTTGCAATGGAATATAAACGGATACCAAACTCGCCTCCGTATGGGAGAATTACAACGATTACTTAAATTATATTCACCATTATGCATTTGCCTCCAACATGTAGGCAATTTTGTTCTCCCCCCCCAGGCATTATACTGTTGCTGCTAGCTCCCCTATAACCCCTTCACATCTCCGAACGGCCATCCTTGTGCACTATAAGTGCGTATTTGTTCCTGTCACCCTTGACCCCAACCCTTTTCAAACAACTGCTGTCTCCATTTCATTACCAAACCTTCCTTCCTTGACTGTTTGCTCCTCCTACAATCAACCCTCCTGTCATTACAATACTTCAGACCTTCATCAAATAGTACAACAACTGACCCCACCGTACCTTATTCTGGGCGACTTTAACGCACACTCTCCCCTTTGGGGCAACCCAAACACAGACATCCCAGGCGATAACATTGAAAAATATCTCCTTCATTCTACTCTTTGTTGTCTCAACTTTGACACCCCGACCTACAGATCTGCTTCCCACTGTACATTTTCCGCTGTCGATCTTTCCTTTGCCTCGGATGACGCAGCTCCCCTATTTGACTGGTCAGTTTTACAGGATCGCTTCTCCAACGACCACTACCCTATACTCCTTAAGTATTTGTGCCTTGCATCCTCCCCTCAAATATCGAGTTATAATCTCTCTAAAGCCGATTGGACGTCTTATACGCACTCCTCTGCAGACGTTTCGGACTTCTCCCCTACCTCTTCCCCTGCACACAATTTTGATTATTTTTCGTCCTTCCTGAACTCCATTGCTCGCACTCATATCCCGCTTACCTCCTCGCTGACGCACCCTCGCCAGGTCCCTTGGTGGACGCCCACTCTAGCCCAAATGATAAAATTCAAGCATCGTGTGGAACGCCTTCTTAAGCGTCTGAGTGTTAGGCAGCGGCGTTTAACCCTCCAACCCCGGCTAGGGTAGATCGTGACTGTACTCTGTGTCCGGGGGTTTTGAGGAATTTTGGTCCATGTTGATTCACCTGTTACTCCTGAAATACATGACACAAAGTTATAAAAAAAAAAGAAAAAATGTTGCACAAACCTTCATGTGTAGAATGCCGTTGAGTAGAGGTCTCTAGCCCAAGTGATTGCATAATGGCGAGCGCGGGAAGTGGAGTGATTTTTATGCGGGAAAATCTTCCCGCGTTCGGATGCGTCGCCTTGGCCCAGGCCCCGGCTTGGCTAACCTACTGCGCACTTAGCCACTCGTCGCGCCAGAGTTTTTACCTCCCGGAGGCGATTTTATTTATTGATAGTGATGTTATTATAGTTATTTGGAGTCCAATTATATAAAATATGTGTATTAGGCTATCATTGTCACTAATATTTCACATTTTCACTCGATACCGTAGTTTTTATGAGTAATTGAGGCTGGTTATTGTTATATTAGGCAGTGATTATTCGTTATCACAGGTGTTTATTATACTTTGGCCATCTAATATTAGTTCGTGTGTCACTTTCACTTTGGTAAATATGCTTGAGAGAGTCACTGTCACTGATATTGCTAATTTTCACTCGATACCGTACATTTTATTAGTAATTGAGGTAGGTTATTGTTGTATTAGGCACTGATTATTCGTTATCACAGGTGTTTATTATACTTTGGCCATCACGTATTGTGTCTTGTGTCACTTTCACTTTGATAAATATGCTTTAGAGTGTCACTGCCACTGATAATGCTCATTTTCACTCGATACCGTACATTTTATTAGTAATTGAGGTAGGTTATTGTTGTATTAGGCACTGATTATTCGTTATAACAGGTGTTTATTATACTTTGGCCATCAAATATTAGGTCTTGTGTCACTTTCACTTTGACAAATATGCTTTAGAGAGTGTCACTGTCCACTGATAATGCTCATTTTCACTCGATACCGTACATTTTATTAGTAATTGAGGTAGGTTATTGTTGTATTAGGCACTGATTATTCGTTATCACAGGTGTTTATTATACTTTGGCCATCAAATATTAGGTCTTGTGTCACTTTCACTTAGTTATATGATTTGTAAACGTTTTATATACAATTTATGTGTCTTTTTTTTCACTGATTTATATATTCTATAGGTTCTAATCATATGAATGTCACTTGGTATATACATATGTGTCACTTTCACATATTATTATGGTGTAATTGTATTTGTATAAATGTTTTCATAATACATGGACTTTTGTATAACAATAAATTGGTTTACTTCCACTTTTTGCCTATATATATACTGTACATATTGTCATTATCTTTGGCACTTTCACTATGATTATTAGAACTCCCAGCTTGGAGTGGTAATCAAAGGAGCACTCTAAAGCACAGAGTGCCACCTTGCACTCCACACACTCCATGGTTGACTTTTTACCTGGCCTCGGCCTCACCCTGCTGTTGTAGCAGACATGGCACCGCTTCTGCTGTGTTCTTCCTGATTCATTCTGAGGCAGGGAACCAAGCCTGTGCCTAATCAAGTATTGAGCACACTGCACGCGGTCAATAACGGCGGGCCCAGGATGTGCCACTGCCCTCTGTGGCGTAGCATACTTCTCCAGGAGCTCCGTCAACACCTGCTTTTGGAACCTCCGCAGGCTATTGAACTTCATGGGTGTGTTCACATTCCGAAGCTTGTTATATTGTAGGCATTCAGAACTGACATGTCCACCATATGCAGAAAGAATATTTGTACCATCTGCACGAGGTATGCAGGCAGTCAATGAAGCCTATCTGCATGTCGGACTTGTCCACCAGCCTCATGTTGATGTTGTAGTCCAGGACAGCATCGGGCTTGGTCACCCTGGCCTGGGTGCGGCGATCCACCTTGACAGTCTCCACCATTTCCCCCTTGTGGATGGTGGTCAGGAGGTTGACCTTCCGCTGGTCGTGCCAGTGGATTAGCGAGAATGGGCCCCGACTTCTTCTTGAACACATCACCTTTTTTGGTCTTTGGAGGGAAAGGTGGCATGCCCTTCCTTTTCCCTCGTACTGTGCCTACAGTCCCCGTCTTGCGCTCATGCAGGTACTGTGAGAGAGTGGGGGACGTGTAATAATTGTCCGTTGTAGAGGACGTGATTCTTGTGAAAGTAGCGGTCCATCATGGCTTGCACCACTGCTCCGCCAAAGCCAATGAGGGTGTCCACAAGCAAGTCCCCTTCCTTTCCGCTGTAGACCAGGAAGTCCAGGACATAGCCAGTTTGGCAGTCGCACAGCACAAAGAATTTTATGCCAAAGCGATGTCTTTTTGAGGGGATGTATTGCCGGAAGCTGAGTTTTCCCCGGAACAGCACAAGAGACTCGTCAATGACGACCTTGCGGAAGGGCTTGAAGTAGGAGGTGAAGCGTTCTCGCATCATCTCATACAACGTCCTAATCTTCCACAGCTTGTCACCGAGGTGGACGTCGGTGTTGGTGACAAGATGGAGCGCTGCGAGGATATCAAGGTACCGGTCGCGAGACATATATTTCCAGAAGGCAGGGGTGGATATCAGATCATTGGTGATCCAATAGTCAGGCAGGCATTAGCATGGTGAGTGCCAGGAACACCATGAACTCTTTATGAGTCACTGGGGTCCACTGCCTCATGTGGCCCTTGGTCACCTTGCCCAAAAAGTGGACCTGGAATTGGTGCTGCTTATTTGTCTCTTTGAAAACATAGCCTACCACCTCCTCATCAAAGAAGGCCTCAAATAGTTCGTGTGGTGGAGCATTGGAGCCTGCAGGAAAATTGGGGGTAATGCCTGAACCCTCCAGTACCTCATCAAAAGCTGGCACATCAGGGTTGTATCCATCTTCATCAACTACGTCTTGCCACTGAAAAACGTAGAATGGGTCTTGTCTACGCTGACGAGGAGCTCCAGCTGGTGGCCCAGCACGCCCACGGCCAACTCGGGAGGCGCGCGCCCTAGGGCGGCGAGGGCGTCGGGCAGCACGACGGGCAGCACGACGCTGGGCCAAGCGGATGGGTCGAGGGTCGTCGATGTCCATATAGTCATCGTCAGAGTGGTCATCTTGCCCTGACGGTGGACCTATGTAATCATGGCCAGAGTCTTCAGAGAGGTGCCCTTCATCATCAGTGGCCCCCACATAATCTGGCGGGGAACCAGTGATGCGTGGGCGGCGTGCGGGTGGGCGAGGTGAGGAAGGAGTGGCAGGTGAGGCTGTGTCCCCCCGAGGTCCTGGGCTCCTTGGCCTGCGACGAGTGACAGAAAGCAATGTTTCACTGTCACTAGGCCCAGGTATTGGTGATGCAAGCTCAAAGACTTCTTCAGGAAGACATGTTGAAGGCGGGAGAGGTGGGGAGGACCGTGGGGAAAGTTGCAGGGACGTATGGCTGGGGCCGGCCGGGGTGGACGCCGCGGGAGCCTCGAACAAAACTCTCTTACTTTTCTTAATTTTTTTTGGTATATTTCCTACCTTTCCCCTTTTCGGCAGCAGTATGTCTCCTGTCGGGGGACCTAGGAGGCAAATAGGCCGAAAGTGGGGGGTCCTCAACCCTTGGCAATGGTGGGGGTGGTGGGGAAGAATGCGGGGCATCCGGGTCATCTTGGGTGGCGTGGGTAGATAAGGGAGACAATGGCGGACGAGAAGGGTCACCACGCTGAGCCTCACTCACAGCCTCATCCTCACCAAGTATTTTTGCTTGTTCCCTAGCTGCCGCGGCCGCCTTCTCAAGTATTTTCTGCTTATACAAATGTAGCTTGAAAGGCGATTTACCTGGGGAAGGGCTTGGAGTCTTGTCACTTATGCGAAATTTGGTGAGTGACCTTGAACTCTCCCACTCACTCACTCTCTCAAGTTCACTGTCTTTAGGTAAACCAGCTTCCTCAACAACTGGTACATCACCTTGATCACTCTCATCACTGTCATGTTCTCTCGCAAATCCCAGGAATTGCTCTTCTTTGTCACTCTCATGGCCATAATCACTCGACTTATAATTACTGGAGTCGTCACTGACTTCATCATCAACATTATGCTTGGCATCAGCTCCCTCATAAAGTCTCAATGTCGTCTCAATACCTCCGGGAGATAACACATTTAGGCGATGGCGTCGGGGTAAGGCGCGACGAACTAGCAAGGGCGTCGTAGGAAGCACGGTATCGGACACAGCGGAATCACTATTTGGCGTACTGTCCATGATGGCGTCGGGGTAGATACTGTTGCTGTGGCGTCGTTTACGCCTGGTGGCGCCACCTACCGTCCCATGATACCAAAAATGTACGCGCGGCATTCGAAAGCACGCACGCAAGCAATGGGCGTTCAAGAGCCCTTCCGGGTTGCACGGGCCGAGGTTGTTATGGGCGTTCAAGAGCCCTTCCGGGTTGGAGGGGTTAAGTAGTCTCGTTGGCAATATAAGCAAAATACATCATAGTTTACCATTTTAATGCAGCAAAATTATATAAATCTGAACTTGGCTCTTTAACCAACCATTGGCGTGCAACAATATCAAACCCACCAAACCTACCTAAGAATTAACTTAACTAATGGTTTATTTGAGGAGGTTTAACCCCTCCAACCCGGAAGGGCTCTTGAACGCCCATAACAACCTCGGCCCGTGCAACCCGGAAGGGCTTCCTGAAGAAGTCTTTGAGCTCGCATCACCAATACCTGGGCCTAGTGACAGTGAAACATTGCTTTCTGTCACTCGTCGCAGGCCAAGGAGCCCAGGACCTCGGGGGGACACAGCCTCACCTGCCACTCCTTCCCAACCTCGCCCACGCATCACTGGTTCCCCGCCAGATTATGTGGGGGCCACTGATGATCAAGGGCACCTCTCTGAAGACTCTGGCCATGATTACATAGGTCCACCGTCAGGGCAAGATGACCACTCTGACGATGACTATATGGACATCGACGACCCTCGACCCATCCGCTTGGCCCGGCGTCGTGCTGCCCGTCGTGCTTCCGCCGCCCTGGCCGACGCCCTCGCCGCCCTAGGGCGCGGGCCTCCCGAGTTGGCCGTGGGCGTGCTGGGCCACCAGCTGGAGCTCCTCGTCAGCGTAGACAAGACCCATTCTACGTTTTTCAGTGGCAAGACGTAGTTGATGAGGATGGATACAACCCTGATGTACCAGCTTTTGATGAGGTACTGGAGGGTTCAGGCATTACCCCCAATTTTCCTGCAGGCCCCCAATGCTCCACCACACGAACTATTTGAGGCCTTCTTTGATGAGGAGGTGGTAGGCTATATTGTCAAAGAGACAAATAACCAGCACCAATTCCAGGTCCACTTTTTGGGCAAGGTGACCAAGGGCCACATGAGGCAGTGGACCCCAGTGACTCATAAAGAGTTCATGGTGTTCCTGGCACTCACCATGCTAATGCCTCATGTCAAGAAGCATAGGTTGCCTGACTATTGGATCACCAATGATCTGATATCCACCCCTGCCTTCGGGAAATATATGTCTCGCGACCGGTACCTTGATATCCTCGCAGCGCTCCATCTTGTCACCAACACCGACGTCCACCTCGGTGACAAGCTGTGGAAGATTAGGACGTTGTATGATGATGCGAGAACGCTTCACCTCCTACTTCAAGCCCTTCCGCAAGGTCGTCATTGACGAGTCTCTTGTGCTGTTCCGGGGAAAACTCAGCTTCCGGCAGTACATCCCCTCAAAAAGACATCGCTTTGGCATAAAATTCTTTGTGCTGTGCGACTGCCAAACTGGCTATGTCCTGGACTTCCTGGTCTACAGCGGGAAGGAAGGGGACTTGCTTGTGGACACCCTCATTGGCTTTGGCGGAGCAGTGGTGCAAGCCATGATGGACCGCTACTTTCACAAGAATCACGTCCTCTACACGGACAATTATTACACGTCCCCCACTCTCTCACAGTACCTGCATGCGCGCAAGACGGGGACTGTAGGCACAGTACGAGGGAAAAGGAAGGGCATGCCACCTTTCCCTCCAAAGACCAAAAAAGGTGATGTGTTCAAGAAGAAGTCGGGGCCCATTCTGGCTATCCACTGGCACGACCAGCGGAAGGTCAACCTCCTGACCACCATCCACAAGGGGGAAATGGTGGAGACTGGCAAGGTGGATCGCCGCACCCAGGCCAGGGTGACCAAGCCCGATGCTGTCCTGGACTACAACATCAACATGAGGCTGGTGGACAAGTCCGACATGCAGATAGGCTTCATTGACTGCCTGCGTACCTCGTGCAGATGGTACAAAAAGTTCTTTCTGCATATGGTGGACATGTCAGTTCTGAATGCCTACAATATATACAAGCTTCGGAATGTGAACACACCCATGAAGTTCAATAGCCTGCAGAGGTTCCAAAAGCAGGTGTTGACGGAGCTCCTGGAGAAGTATGCTACGCCACAGAGGGCAGTGGCACATCCTGGGCCCGCCGTTATTGACCGCTTGCAGTGTGCTCATACTTGATTAGGCACAGGCTTGGTTCCCTGCCTCAGAATGAATCAGGAAGAACACAGCAGAAGCGGTGCCATGCCTGCTACAACAGCAGGGTGAGGCCGAGGCCAGGTAAAAAGTCAACCATGGAGTGTGTGGAGTGCAAGGTGGCACTCTGTGCTTTAGAGTGCTTCTTTGATTACCACTCCAAGCTGGAGTTCTAATAATCATAGTGAAAGTGCCAAAGATAATGACAATATGTACAGTATATATATAGGCAAAAAGTGGAAGTAAACCAATTTATTGTTATACAAAAGTCATGTATTATGAAAACATTTATACAAATACAATTACACCATAATAATATGTGAAAGTGACACATATGTATATACCAAGTGACATTCATATGATTAGAACCTATAGAAATATATAATCAGTGAAAAAAGACACAATAAATTGTATATAAAACGTTTACAAATCATATAACTAAGTGAAAGTGACACAAGACCTAATATTTGATGGCCAAAGTATAATAAACACCTGTGATAACATAATCAGTGCCCTAATACAACAATAACCTACCTCAATTACTAATAAAATGTACGGTATCGAGTGAAAATGAGCATTATCAGTGACACTCTCTAAAGCATATTTGTCAAAGTGAAAGTGACACAAGACCTAATATTTGATGGCCAAAGTATAATAAACACCTGTGATAACGAATAATCAGTGCCTAATACAACAATAACCTACCTCAATTACTAATAAAATGTACGGTATCGAGTGAAAATGAGCATTATCAGTGACAGTGACACTCTAAAGCATATTTATCAAAGTGAAAGTGACACAAGACACAATACTTGATGACCAAAGAATAATAAACACCTGTAATAACGAATATTCAGTGCCTAATACAACAATAACCTACCTCAATTACTAATAAAATGTACGGTATCGAGTGAAAATTAGCAATATCAGTGACAGTGATACCCTAATAAACATATTTATATAATTGGCCTCAAAATAACTAGAAAAATATCAAATAAACACATTCTCAATATCAAACACTAAAATCGTCTAAGGGAGATAAATACTTTGGCGCGACGAGCGGCTAGGTGCGTCGTAGCCATGGCCGGGACGACGCGTCCGAACGCGGGAAGAATTTGCCGCCGAAAAGCACTCGTCTTCCCGCGCTCACCATTATGCAACCAGAGGGGCTAGAGACCTCTACTCAACGCCATTCGACAGAGGAAGGTTTGTGGAACATTATTCTTTTTTATTCACAACATTACATGCCATATTCATTGACTTACAGAGTAGTTAACATAGCCCAAAGATCGTCAAAACACCCGGTACCGCAGCACAGTCGCAAGCTATAGCCCCCGGGGCTGGAGGGTTAAGCAAAGTCTGTTGTATAAATATATGTTACCTTCCATAATAGGAGAATATACGATTTATCATGAAGTTTGTCGGTTGAAGCAAAACTATATACCTGGTACCGGTACCGTTTATGTACATACCTTACCTACATTATGATCCATGTGAATTGGTCTAAAATTCTGGTCTTCTCATATAGTTTATGATATATAAGTGCGTTTCATCTCCGCAGGTAGGCTACACTTCGTGATGAATCATATGTTATCTAACAGTGGAAGGTAAATGGATAAATGGATTGTGCAAAGGATCGATATAAACAGCATTGTAAGGATGGAATGGTCGAAAACACATGAACAATTTCCTTTATTTAACCCTCCGGATCCGGGGGCTTTCATATGAGGCGATCGTCGTGTCCGGGGGTATTCCTGAAAAATGCCTATCTTCATAATTCAACATCTACTGATTGAGACCACCTAGAGCAGTCAACTAAATTGCATAGTGTAGAACCAGCCTTCGTCTGTAGACTGGCGTTGAGTTGACATCGCTACGACAAGTAGTTGCCGAGATATGATGATGGGAATGGAAGTAATTTCCCGCGTATTTTCGCTTGTGTCCGAACGCTTCGCCGAGGCCCTGGCTAGCACGCCCATGTCACACGTTGCTTCGGTGGCTTTGGTACCGGTAGACGATATTATGTTTCTATGGTGATAATGTCATAGTTATTGTGTCATTTATTACTTTTACAACCATTATTGAGTTATGTGAAACTTTTTATAACATATTTTCGGCACTTTCACTGTTATTGGATATTATTGTGTCACTTTCACTCTTATTACTCTTCTTGTTATGAATTATTGTCACTCACTGTTATTATTACTTGTTATTCATTTGTGTGTCACTTTCACTTACTAGGCTAGGCTAGGCTAGGCAAGCGTACGGTACCGTACCCGCATCTTCACTAACCATTTCTTCATCGTCAAAGTCACTCCCAAGTTCACTCAGTTCACTATATCCACGAGCACCGCATTCACCATCGTCATTATCGTCCTCATCGGTACTAATAAAGCCCAGAAACTCTAATCCATCCGCCACTTCACCCTCATCTTCACTAACCACTTGTTCTTCGTCAAAGTCACTCCCAAGTTCACTATAATCACTCAGTTCACTATATTCGCTTAGTTCTTCCAGAGTGTGTGCAACACCATCGGGACTAAGCACTGTTTTCTTGGTCGTTTTAGCCTTGCTTTTGTTAGGCGTACGGTACGCGGCGGAGGACGGCGATTCGGACACAGCGATTCTTTTTGGATTAGCTCCAACCATGTTGGATGCGTGACGAGAACTGATGCTGCATGTTAATTTGTGCTTGGTGGCGCTGCGGTAGCCCACGCATAAACAAAAATCCGCCCGTGCGATTTAACCCTCCTGGCCCGGGCTAGCCCTCCGAATGACAGTGCGGGGTACCCGGGCGATCTGGCCGAAAAACGTCTAGGCCTAGGCTACCGTATTTTTGTTTATTATAACTGCTAGAAATTTCCCACGTATCTATAAACGTAGTGCGGTTTTCAATCTGTAGACTGGCGCTGAGTAGAGCTCTGTAAGTCAACTGGTTCAGTTGTGATGACGATTTCAGTGGAGCGAACTTTTCCGCGATGTTGACAATATCGGAGCTTTTCAGACACTAATTTCGTCTGACGTCACAACAATAACATTGATCCGATGTCTCCTTATTGTTTTCGGAGGTGCGGTGACGCAACGATCGGCTTTGTTTACATGCGTCGGACGCACGGCGTTCAGACCAAGCTTAACCCGTGGAGTCCCGCTTAGTTTTTTATTTTTTGTTCACCAGAACCCGGCCCATTTTCAAAAAATGGTTTTATTCCAGAAACAATAGTGAATGGGTTAGGAATGAAGGAAAAACCACGAAAAACCGCTCAAAAAGCTTAAAGAATGGTCCTACAGAGCCCCCGAAAACGTATTTTACAAGAGTAAAAAATTGAAGGCAATTTCCCCAAAAAAACAGGTTATTGCGCGCTCACGCGCACGCACGTGGACTTTGAGAGTTTTCAACCATCAGCACGGTTGCGTGGGATACGTACACAGTTCCCATACAAATCTGAGCCCTCTCGAGTGGCTACACCTGAGGTTACGGTCGGAGCAATTAGGGTGACTCGTCAGACGCGTCGCTGGGGCTGTGCGTTACATACATAGGCGACGCGCCGGACGCGTCGCTGGGGCTGGATGAGTTAATAGGCTTTCAAGCTTACTGCCTTTTAACCTAAGAAGTGCGCATGGGGGTATGAGACACCACACTCCTGTGCTGACGTATTTGAGCTGTTCCCATTACTAACATCGTCATTTTACCATAAATAGCATTAATACTTATCCATATGCGCCTATTATAGGTTGATTATAAAGGTATTAACCTGTTACAACAATAAAACAAGTGGAAACAGTGTTTGGATGGTCAAAATCGGCGATACAGGCCGGGAGTTACATAATGTATGGCTGAGGCAACCTCCCTGCCCTCCTCCCCTCCCCTTGTCTGGAGAGACACTGTTACGCAAAAGTCTCTCTCTCGCTCTTTCCCACGCTTGGTAACAGTGATGACAACGCCCTGCTACCAACTCGCTAATGTTAGCACGAAAATAGACCACAGAATAAGGGAATAACAGGGAAAATAGGCGATAACTGAAGGAGGGGAGGAAAGTGGGGAAGGAGGGGAGGTGGAGGAGTGATATTTGGCATGGCCCAGGGGCAAAACAAAAAATAAAAAAATAAGAAATAAAAACAAAATTTTTTTTTTTTTTTTTGGGGGTGTTTTAAATGGATTTTTTTTCCCCTTACTCTTAAGAGTCTTCCCGCAGTCCGCCGGGGGAACTCTTAAGAGTCTCCCATCAGTTCCCAGGTTAATAGCACACCCGGGCTCCTGCCCTTCTTTTGTGGTGTCCTTTCACACTGACACCCGGGCTGGAAGGGTTAAACCCTTTGATTTTGATTTTGCCTCATATGAAACCTCCCGGACTCCTAACCAAAATACGTTTTGCCTCATATGAGGCCTCCCGGATTCCAAGGGTTAAACTCATCCACCCACACAAACACTACCTTGTGTAAAATTCATCAATTTACAGTTAGTATTTTTAAGTCTAGCCCATATACAGTATAAGGTGATATTTGGTGTAGGTTTTAATTTTTGAACTTGTTTGACATCAAATGTTGATTAAAATCCAAACTCGATTGGTTATATTTTGTCAACTCAGGTATTTCAATGGTTGCGGGATTTTTGCGGGTAGAGGGTATTACAATAAGCTAAATACATCGGAGATTTGACCATATTAACCCTCCAGCCCCGGCTATGTATTATATATATATTCCTCGAAACCCGGGTGTTTTGGCCGAAAAACGTCTAGGCTAGGCTACCGTATATTCGTTAATCAGACTGCTTCCCGCATTCCCGCGCATCCCCAAGCGTAGCTGTGTTATTTACCTGTAGAATGGCATTAAGTAGAGCTCTCTAAGTCAACTGGTTGAGCTGTGATGATGATTTCATTGGAGATAACTTTATGGCCAAAACAGCCACTTTACACCACTTTTCGATACTTAACAACATACAGGCACACACGAACAAGCGACGCTCTCCTTCTTGTGGCCGGAGATGCGGGGCGACGGTCCAGCCGGCTGTTGTTTACATGCGTCGGACCGACGCCTCGCACACGAAGCTCACAGGCTTTCAACCACTGGGCGTTCAAGATACCATCCGGGTACCTGTTATATGCTTTTTTATGGGCGTTCAAGAGCCCTTCCGTGGTGAGAGAGTTAATTAACTAAACCTGTATTATGCATCACTGAAATTATACCGGTAAGTAGGCCTAGCCTATGTACCGGTAGATTGTGTTACGTGCCTTTAACCCCTTCTGTACCAGTGATGTACTTTTCATTATATTCTGGCCACTATTAGATGATTTTCTACAGCTTAGGAAGGATGTCTACTCATTACAAGGCTACAGCCTATCTCAATTAATCCTTTTAGATATCATATATCCTTCCCAAGCTTAAACAAAATCGTCTAAATGTAGCTGAAATCAAATACAAAAAGACGTCACCAGTAAAGAAGGGGTTAATATTCTGTTCTCAAAGATTTCTGTACCGTACGGTATTCATGCGCAGTTCTGTTGTTGTAACAAGGCTTATAATCTTTATAGTAGGCCTATATCTAATTTCCAAAATGTAGAAATTATTTGATATCTCTCTCTCTCTCTCTATATATACTGTATATATTAGAGATGGACCGAATATTAGTTTCGTATTCGTATGTCCGAATATTCGCTATGTTTTTCAATATTCGTATTCGTATTCGCATTTCCATTCATAGCTATTCGCAAATATGCGAATATGTTCACGAAACCAATAGAATATAATTATACAAAAATGTTAAATATTAAATTTTAAAGTTAACACAAACGAATAAATAACAGTGTAGATGTGCGTTGGGGCCGCTAAAGTGGAATGAAGGAGGACTGAGCAGTGTTACTACTTAACTGTATTTAATAGTACCAGATCAAACTATTGAAAAGTACCAAATTATTCTAAAGTGGAATCACTGCCCGGTAAACGAACGTGTGCTGGACACCTGGACCTGGACATTTGAACCGTCGCAATATTGCCATTTCAGACATATCCAATGTAATAGCATGTCACTAAAATATATTCCATCATATTTCCTCACTGATTTCATATTTAGTACCAGATATGGACTATTTTATTGGAAAATTTATAAAATTTACTGGAGAGTCAAATGTACCAAATCTGGTACTTTAGTACCAACAAAGCGGCAACACTGGGACTGAGGACTGGATACATAGAAAATTTAATGGATTTCATTTTAATTATTCAATTTTCTATGGCTGAACTCTTACAATATATTAAACAATAATTCATACAGTTAATTTACGACATTTAAGAAATTACACATTCACATCGTCATTAACCTGGCAAGCGCGATAGGCCTCACGGAAGGCTTCCTATAGGGAACGCGATAGGCCTCACGGAAGCAAGACCATAAAAAAAGCCTTCCAAAAAAAAAAAGGGCCTATCAAAACAAAGGAATTTGTCTCTAGGTGAGATAATTCCCCTCTAGTACTCATCCATGTGTTTCTCACCCCTCCCCCTCCCCTACCTTATTCCCCCCTCCCCCCCTCCTCAATTATCACCTATTTTTCCTCTTATTATCATCACTTATCGGTTATTTTTCTCTCCCGCGATAATGTAGCACAAGTGGGTTGCATTAAAGATCGTTATGCAACACCCAGACACCGGCACACACCGCCCCGCTCGTCTCAGTTGACTCACAGACAGCGAGAGGGGAGGGCTGCCTGTGGCTCTCTCTCGCCTGAGATTATGACCGGGTGGCCAATATCTTCGTTTTCCACCACCCAAATGCTTTTCCAACTTATTTTAGCACTCTTGAAGGTTCATATATACATCATATGTAAAATAAAAGCATACCGAAAACAAATAATGCTCTATATTGTAAATATAACGAATTCTGTCAGAATCCAAGGCTAGAAATGCACAAATAACTACCCTAGCCCCTAGGTCTATATCGCGCTTGTCAGGTTAACCTAAGAAGTGCGCATGGGGGGTATGAGACACCACACTCCTGTGCTGACGTATTTGAGCTGTTCCCATCACTAACATCGTTATTTTACCATAAATAGCATTAATACTTATCCATATGCGCCTATTATAGGTTGATTATAAAGGTATTAACCTGTTACAACAATAAAACAAGTGGAAACTGTTTGGATGGTCAAAATCGGCGATACAGGCCGGGAGTTACATAATGTATGGCTGAGGCAACCTCCCTGCCCTCCACCCCTCCCCTTGTCTGGAGAGACACTGTTCCGCAATAGTCTCTCTCTCGCTCTTTCCCACGCTTGGTAACAGTGATGACAACGCCCTGCTACCAACTCGCTAATGTTAGCACGAAAATAAACCACAGAATAAGGGAATAACAGGAAAAATAGGTGATAACTGAAGGAGGGGAGGAAAGTGGGGAAGGAGGGGAGGTGGAGGAGTGATATTTGGCATGGCCCAGGGGCAAAAAAAAAAAAAAAAAAAAAAAAAAAAAAAAAATTGGGGGTGTTTTAAATGGATTTTTTTCCCCCTTACTCTTAACCCCTCCACCCCGGAAGGGCTCTTGAACGCCCATAACAACCTCGGCCCGCGCAACCCGGAAGGGCTCTTGAACGCCCATTGCTTGCGTGCGTGCTTTCTAATGCCGCGCGTAAATTTTTGGTATCGTGGGACGGTAGGTGGCGCCACCAGGCGTAAACGACGCCCCAGCAACAGTATCTACCCCGACGCCATCATGGACAGTACGCCAAATAGTGATTCCGCTGTGTCCGATACCGTGCTTCCTACGACGCCCGTGCTAGTTCGTCGCGCCTTACCCCGCCGCCATCGCCTAAATGTGTTATCTCCCGGAGGTATTGAGACGACATTGAGACTATATGAGCGTGCTGATGCCAAGTATATTGTTGATGATTTAGTCAGTGACGACTCCAGTAATTATAAGTCGAGTGATTATGGCCATGAGAGTGACAAAGAAGAGCAATTCCTGGGATTTGCGAGAGAACATGACAGTGATGAGAGTGATGAAGGTGATGTACCAGTTATTGAGGAAGCTGGTTTACCTAAAGACAGTGAACTTGAGAGAGTGAGAGTGAGTGAGTGGGAGAGTTCAAGGTCACTCACCAAATTTCGCATAAGTGACACGACGCCAAGCCCTTCCCCAGGTAAATCGCTTTTCAAGCTACACTTATATAAGCAGAAAATACTTGAGAAGGCGGCCGCGGCAGCTAGGGAACAAGCCAAAATACTTGGTGAGGATGAGGCTGTGAGTGAGGGTGAGCGTGGTGACCCTTCTCGCCCGCCATTGTCTCCCTTATCTACCCACGCCACCCAAGATGACCCGGATGCCCCGCATTCTTCCCCACCACCCCCACCACTGCCAAGGGTTGAGGACCCCCCACTTTCGGCCTATTTGCCTCCTAGGTCCCCCGACAGGAGACATACTGCTGCCGAAAAGGGGAAAGGCAGGAAATATACCAAAAAAAATTAAGAAAAGTAAGAGAGTTTTGTTCGAGGCTCCCGCGGCGTCCACCCCTGCCGGCCCCAGCCATACGCCCCCGCAACTTTCCCCACGGTCCTCCCCACCTCTCCCGCCTTCAACATGTCTTCCTGAAGAAGTCTTTGAGCTCGCATCACCAATACCTGGGCCTAGTGACAGTGAAGCATTGCTTTCTGTCACTCGTCGCAGGCCAAGGAGTCCAGGACCTCGGGGGGACACAGCCTCACCTGCCACTCCTTCCCCACCTCGCCCACCCGCACGCCGCCCACGCATCACTCGTTCCCCGCCAGATTATGTGGGGGCCACTGATGATGAAGGGCACCTCTCTGAAGACTCTGGCCATGATTACATAGGTCCACCGTCAGGGCAAGATGACCACTCTGACAATGACTATACGGACATCGACAGCCCTAGACCCATCCGCTTGGCCCGGCGTCGTGCTGCCCGTCGTGCTAGCCGACGCCCTGACCGATGCCCTCGCCGCCCTAGGGCGCGGGCCTCCCGAGTTGGCCGTGGGCGTGCTGGGCCACCAGCTGGAGCTCCTCGTCAGTGTAGACAAGACCCATTCTATGTTTTTCAGTGGCAAGACGTAGTTGATGGGGATGGATACAACCCTGATGTGCCAGCTTTTGATGAGGTACTGGAGGGTTCAGGCATTACCCCCAATTTTCCTGCAGGCCCCAATGCTCCACCACACGAACTATTTGAGGCCTTCTTTGATGAGGAGGTGGTAGGCTATATTGTCAAAGAGACAAATAAGCAGCACCAATTTCAGGTCCACTTTTTGGGCAAGGTGACCAAGGGCCACTGTATGAGGCAGTGGACCCCAGTGACTCATAAAGAGTTCAGGTTTTCCTGGCACTCACCATGCTAATGCCTCATGTCAAGAAGCATAGGTTGCCTGACAATTGGATCACCAATGATCTGATATCCACCCCTGCCTTCGGGAAATATATGTCTCGCGACCGGTACCTTGATATCCTCGCAGCGCTCCATCTTGTCACCAACCTTGACGTCCACCTCCCAGACAAGCTGTGGAAGATTAGGACGTTGTACGAGATGATGCGAGAACGCTTCACCTCCTACTTCAAGCCCTTCCGCAAGGTCGTCATTGATGAGTCTCTTGTGCTGTTCCGGGGAAAACTCAACTTCCGGCAGTACATCCCCTCAAAAAGACATCGCTTTGGCATAAAATTCTTTGTGCTGTGCGACTGCCAAACTGGCTATGTCCTGGACTTCCTGGTCTACAGCGGGAAGGAAGGGGACGTGCTTGTGGACCCCCTCATTGGCTTTGGCGGAGCAGTGGTGCAAGCCATGATGGACCGCTACTTTCATAAGAATCACGTCCTCTACACGGACAATTATTACACGTCCCCCACTCTCTCACAGTACCTGCATGAGCGCAAGACGGGGACTGTAGGCACAGTACGAGGGAAAAGGAAGGGCATGCCACCTTTCCCTCCAAAGACCAAAAAAGGTGATGTGTTCAAGAAGAAGTCGGGGCCCATTCTGGCTATCCACTGGCATGACCAGCAGAAGGTCAACCTCCTGAGCACCATCCACAAGGGGGAAATGGTGGAGACTGGCAAGGTGGATCGCCGCACCCAGGCCAGGGTGACCAAGCCCGATGCTGTCCTGGACTACAACATCAACATGAGGCTGGTGGACAAGTCCGACATGCAGATAGGCTTCATTGACTGCCTGCGTACCTCGTGCAGATGGTACAAAAAGTTCTTTCTGCATATGGTGGACATGTCAGTTCTGAATGCCTACAATATATACAAGCTTCGGAATGTGAACACACCAATGAAGTTCAATAGCCTGCGGAGGTTCCAAAATCAGGTGTTGACGGAGCTCCTGGAGAAGTATGGTACGCCACAGAGGGCAGTGGCACATCCTGGGCCCGCCGTTATTGACCGCTTGCAGTGTGCTCAATACTTGATTAGGCACAGGCTTGGTTCCCTGCCTCAGAATGAATCAGCGCAGCAGAAGCGGTGCCATGTCTGCTACAACAGCAGGGTGAGGCCGAGGTCAGGTAAAAAGTCAACCATGGAGTGTGTGGAGTGCAAGGTGGCACTCTGTGCTTTAGAGTGCTTCTTTGATTACCACTCCAAGCTGGAGTTCTAATAATCATACTGAAAGTGCCAAATAAAATGACAATATGTACAATATATACAGTATATAGGCAAAAAGTGGAAGAAAACCAATTTATTGTTATACAAAAGTCATGTATTATGAGAAAATTGATACAAATACAATTACACCATAATAATATGTGAAAGTGACACATATGTATATACCAAGTGACATTCATATGATTAGAACCTATAGAAATATATAAATCAGTGAAAAAAAGACACAATAAATTGTATATAAAACGTTTACAAATCATATAACTAAGTGAAAGTGACACAAGACCTAATATTTGATGGCCAAAGTATAATAAACACCTGTGATAACGAATAATCAGTGCCTAATACAACAATAACCTACCTCAATTACTAATAAAATGTACGGTATCGAGTGAAAATTAGCATTATCAGTGACAGTGACACTCTCTAAAGCATATTTGTCAAAGTGAAAATGACACAAGACCTAATATTTGATGGCCAAAGTATAATAAATACCTGTGATAACAAATAATCAGTGCCTAATACAACAATAACCTACCTCAATTACTAATAAAATGTACGGTTTCGAGTGAAAATGAGCATTATCAGTGACAGTGACACTCTCTAAAGCATATTTATCAAAGTGAAAGTGACACAAGACACAATACTTGATGGCCAAAGTATAATAAACCTGTAATAACGAATAATTAGTGCCTAATATAACAATAACCTACCTCAATTACTAATAAAATGTACGGTATCGAGTGAAAATTAGCAATATCAGTGACAGTGATACCCTAATAAACATACTTTATATAATTGGCCTCAAAATAACTATAAAAATATCAAATAAACATCACATTCTCAATATCAAACACTAAAATCGTCTAAGGGAGATAAATACTTTGGCGCGACGAGCGGCTAGGTGCGTCGTAGCCATGGCCGGGGCGACGCGTCCGAACGCGGGAAGAATTTGCCGCCGAAAAGCACTCGTCTTCCCGTGCTCACCATTATGCAACCAGAGGGGCTAGAGACCTCTACTCAACGACATTCGACAGAGGAAGGTTTGTGGAACATTATTCTTTTTTATTCATAACATTACATGCCATATTCATTGAATTACAGAGGAGTTAACATAGCCCAAAGATCGTCAAAACACCCGGTACCACAGCACAGTCGCGAGCTATAGCCCCCGGGGCTGGAGGGTTAAGAATCTTCCCGTAGTCCGCCGGGGGAACTCTTAAGAGTCTCCCCGTAGTTCCCGGGTTAACTTCTGGTAATTAATTTCATAGTAATTTAATTAATGTTTGTTGGTGACATAAAAATAATTACCAGTTCTTGAAGGATGAAATAAGGATTGAAATATTCGCTATTCGTATTTGCGAATTTTACAACAAAATATTCGTATTCGTATTCGCAAATAGTGAAAATTGATATTCGTTCCATCTCTAATATATATATATATATATATACACAATAAAAAAACATATATTACAGAAAGGAAGTGAGTAATGGAATGTTGGTGTCTTATAACAAACTGTTGTTTTCTGCTTTATAGCAGAGTAAGTAGTAAGAGTATAGTAGTAAGCAGTTACTACCTATCGCTCGCATAGTAATCATTAAAAAAATATACGGAAAATGGATAAATATCAAAATACTATGGTGTAAAATTATAAAATCGACATGTAAATAACGATAATACAGTATTTAAGTTAGCCCAGTACGGTATATAAGGAGATATAGTCGGTGTTGTTCACTCTTCATACACCCTGCTTTTATCACAAGGTCGTAATTTCCCTCTATTTTACCCTAGGGACCCTCCCCCTTCAGAACACTAAGAATGTATGGCGATAACTCAATTTCCAGTGTTCATGTTAGACACGGTATTACGAGCATATAAAGTAGAAACCGATTCAATCGCATATAAAATTAGTCAATTTGGCAAGTCCAGGACGTTCTGGCAAATATTTACTAAACTCTGCATGAATAAAGAAACTACAATTAGTGTCAAAATGTTCTATTAAAATAAAATTTGCAACTTGCTGAAAAAGTTATGGGAACAATGCTGAAGAAAGTAGTAGTCGTTCACTAGGCTGCCTGGCCGAAAGCACATTCTTTTCGGTCATGCCGAATAAAGTGCAATAAACAAACTAAAGCAGGAACAACACAATATAAAAACAAAAGAAGTAATCAAAATCATTGTGGAAATAACGATTAAGCAAAATCAAATTTATTAAAAGAACACAAAACCACCACATAAAATAAGTAATACCCATTCTTAACATCAATCATCAATTACAAATCCCAATGTACTTGAATAAACTAATGAAAGCATATGGTCCTCCCGGGATTCGAACTCGGGACACCACACCCAGAACATAAGCACATAAGCCATTACACCACCAACACAGTTATAGTGATATAATCTTACCTGATGAGCGACATACATGATCCAGCCGGCAGGAGCTTGCAGGCTCTGAGCTGTCACAAGGTCATGTTCCGCATGTCTCCACCACTTGCAGGTCTCTGGGTAGTCTGCCATTCTTCTTCTAGACCCTGAAGATCCACGGTGGAATGATCCGCTTGTCCCACTAGCATACCTATCAGAAGCTCCACCAAACGTCCCTCTGGAGCTGGTAAATTGAGGAGGTGGAGATCCGCTTGTCCCACTAGCATACCTATGAGAAGCTCCACCGAACGTCCCTCTGGAGCTGGTAAATTGGGGAGGTGGAGGTCTAAATGTCCTTTCATAACTGTGGCTTGGTCCAGGTGCGGGGTCGTCGGTCATTTCCTCCTCATCAGGTATGGTTTCTCCGCATTCAAGACGACCCACTAGTGACTGGATATATTGAAACAGACGAGTGCACAACTCCACTCGATCTGGGTTCTTGTCAGGGTGCCACCGTATAAACAGTCGTCGAAGCAAGTGATGCCTTTCTCTCTCATCTTGTACACCCCAAATCTCTCTTACTTTCTGCCGAATTCCCTCTTCTGAAACTTGCTCACCATCTTCTACAGAATGTTCCTCTTCAGACTGATTAGAATTTTCCTCTTCAGACTGATTGAAAATGACTAAGGCATTAACAGTTCTTCTGACAAATCTGTACAGCTGATATGCCTTAACGATCTCAAAAATTTCCTCTTCCTTGTCCATTTTTACCTCGTACGCGTTCATCATCTTACACACAGTATATTTGCTTACTTGACGAATGACCTGAACTATAATAAAGATCAACTCGTTCTCATCATTATCTTCAACATACTTCTTCATGCACACTATCTCTCCTTCATGGAACTGACAGAACTTGTTGTCTAAGAGGTGAAAAAATCTTTCCTCAAGATAGGAACCCACATCAGTACAAAACAGTTTACAACCCAAGTTCAGACCTCCATAGTCTTTGATCCCAGCATCATCCAAGTGTCGGTGAATGTCGTGCGGTTTGTTGATGTTGTTAAATATTATACCAAGGTTTCCCATAGCAACAGCATCTACTATGCTCAATACTCTCTGAAATATTTGACTCATAGCAGTAGATATGATTGAGCTTGAAACGCATTCGGATAAATAAAGTGTTGACACATTACTCCCGCCGTCTCTCAACACATGATGGTATGGCTTTTGTTTCGAGCCAATCTGAGTTCCCTCAAACATATGAACAACTTCTACTTTCTTCAGCTGCTTCACTGACACTTGCTTGATTTTGTCCGTAATGTGTAGGATTTCTGCTTCACTGAGACCAACTCCATCTTTCACCTTTGAATGATTGACTACTCTTATAATAGCAGAAGCAAAGCAGTCACTACCTAAAACTTCTTTCAATTGATCAACTAGAAGACTTGTAACTTCTTCAACCCCATCAGACACCACTTTTTCCTGCACTACTTCAGACAAGAACTTTGGCTATAGTTTCCCCGGCAGCCGCTTCACAAAGTCAACGTTATCCTTATTAATCTTAAGAGCAGCAAATCCTACAAACACCGGTTCCTGCAGCTTATCCTGCGTTACCTGCAACAAGCCCTCATTGTCGGCTACCAACATCCTCGAGGATTCACACAGTGTGCCGTCTCTGGTAGGGAGGTACAGAACATCAATGCAAAGTTTCTTCAGATGTAATTCATCTTTCAGAAGTCCATTTAATGCCATAGTCATACACTTTGTTTCTTCAGGGTTCATTGGCTGATTCTGGCTAGCATAGTGTAGTCTCTGCAGCACCAAGGCATAGCTCTCACACATAGCCTTGATCTCCATTCCTAGTTTACTGAAGACCTTAAAATATTTGCCATACCTGGAAGGTGCACAATACAGGTATGGATATATTTCTTCCTCCAAACACTGTACTACAACACTGGCTGATACAAAGGTTCCATGGTCAGGGATATGAACCAGTGGCACTCGAGTCTCCTTCAGAGCGTTGCATACAGATTCGTTACTCATCAGGTGGTCATAGATTGCTTCCATCACATCTGCCACTTCATCTTCATCAGGTAGATCATCCTTGTCAGCCAAAGTTTGGCAGAGGTTAGTGATGTGCTGCAAAACTTTATCTTCAGGAACTGTGTCGGAGATATTGAGGATCTCGATCAACTTAGAAGTGGATGCATACTTAGGCAACAAACTTGCAGTAGACCATAACACATAGCTATACAGGTATTTAGATAAAACACCATTTGAATAACTCACCAGCCCAGATAGAGTTTTGTATGGAGGCAGAAGATCTTTTAAAGAGCCAATATTCTTCACTTTATCAGGTACGAGGAATTTGGTTTCTTTAATTTGAGCCAGTACATTTGTCAGTTCTTGAAAATGTCCTTCCAGGTGCTGTACTAGAACTGTTGACTTTCTTCTAACCTCAGAGTCATTAGCTTCCAGGGTACTGATAAACCTGAGGAACATTACTGGCTTTACTTCATGTACCATTCCTGCTAGTCTAAGGAAGCCCCTCCAATCAGCCCCACACCATTCCTGCGGTACGTTACACACATTCATCACAGAAAACACTGGGTTATCGTTATCATACAATTGGTCTGCAGTCACCAAGCTTCCACCAACATCAACAAATTTGATTCTTCTCAGTTCAGACACTACCAGCAACTGACTCTGGCTCCAGTTGTTTTCTTCCTTGTACAGTACATCTCCCAGCAGGTGTCTCAGTCTCTCCATTTGTGAGACCCTCTTCTTTACACTTAGACTTTTTAAGTTAGGCAAGATGAACTTGGCATAAATGTCCAAATCTTCTGAAAGGTACCCTGGATCAATATATCCAAATAATCTCCTGATGCTCTCTGATGCCACTTGTTCCATTATGATGAAATTATTGTTATCAGCAATTTGTTTCAAGGGGACAAGATCGAGATTGTTGTATTTGGGCACAATCAGATTCTTACCTGTGAGACAGCAATACTGACCGGTGACATCTTTGAATATCTCAAGGGCAGAGCTTTGGTCTTGAGAAAGGGAGTGTTGTTCACAGAAACTCCCAAGGTACTCCAAAATCTCTGTGACATTCCCCTCATCTCTCACAGGATGAACATAAGTTGAAGGGCAGCTCAAGTAAGATGCAATATCATCTCTGTACTGTAATAATAGAGGATTTGTAGCACACCTCGAGGATTATCATAAGTAGCAGCTAGCTTCATTTCAGTAGGCACTCCAATTTGTTTCCATGGCTTTAGAATTGGGAGTTTCTGGAAAATAGAGGTACCGGTACCGGTACTTTTAAAGCCATGTGTATCTAGTGTTCTCCAGGCATTGTTAATAGATACAAGGTGCAGTTTTCCATTCTTGCTGACGGGATACAAAGACCAGTCCCCCATAGTTTCCAGTAGGTATTTCTTTGCAGCTTCCCAATTTATCACTTGCCTTGGTTCTCTGGCAAACTTCTTTTCTATGACTGATACCATGAACTTCCAGACATCTGTTATCCATCTCACATTTGGGAGGCAAGTAGGCTTTTTAACCAGCACAGCATCCTCTGAACAGTGATAAGATGCATCAAGAACCGATGGCAAATGGAACTTTAAGTCTTTTATGTTGAACTCCTTGATAACCTTGGCCTTTGAATATGCTTGTATATGTTTGAAAATCTCAGATACCAAATGAGTATGTACAAATTCTTTTCCTAGTTTTGGTAACAGGAAAAGATGTACAGAAATGAACACAGGGTCTGCTTCATTGAAGCATCTCAACACATGATCATTTGTCAGCAACAGGGGAAGATAAGTTATTCTGTCCTTGAAACTTTCATCTCGAGACACATATTCAAGGGTATCCCGGACATTTTCAGCCTTCAGAAATGGAGTATCCTTAACTTGACTCATCAACCTTGGCTTACAATTGTCTGGATCATCACCATGACAGGAATGAAGGAACTCTAAGATGGAGACTTGGGTGAGGCTGGGGTATTCATACTCTGGGTCAGCAGAGTGCAGGTAATGATGCATGTCACTACTACTAACTTTCATGCCAAGGCGTCTGAGAGTGTCCAGAATGTTGAGATGTATTGTACTGCTGGGAAAGTAAACAGGATATTTATGATCTGACTCCCAATATGCATGCCACTGAAACCTGCCATTTCTGGGTTCAATTGGTCTGTGTGATGGTGTCATGTGCTCTGAAAGTTTGTCACTGTCAGGGGTGAAGACGTCAAAGAACAACAGCTGATTATCCCTTACATACTCGTAGAACCACTTGATGAATTCCTTCCATAGAGGAGAAGTAGCATGTCTCATATCCGGCAAGTATTTTTGAAAGACAGACATTTGCGCTTCATATTCTCTTTCATTCATGAGAACTGGACCATCGTCATTGTCTGGAAGGTTGAAGTTTCTGAGGACGTCCAAAGCATGAACAGCGGCTGGAACCAGAACTTCCTTTATCAGCCATTGGTTCCACATAGCCTTGGCATCTCCCTTTCCATTCCACAAGTCCCGCCGTGTAGACGAGAGTGTAAAGTGCCCATTGACGCTGAAGGGAAGTCCTGAAGTTATCGGCAGAGGAAGGTAGCACGACGTTGTGCTAAGATTGTCCATATTGTCAATGCTTGGTTTTACAAGAAGAGCCACGCCAGCATGTGGTAGTAAACTGAGTGACCCTTGGTGAAAAGCATTTTTAACAATTTCTGGTGCACTGTCCTTGTTCACAGCACCTAATTGTTGAACTACAAGCCAGGTACTCTTCTTCTTAAGACTGTCTGTTACTGTTACGGTGTATGTCTCCCTGGTCATGGCCAATGAAAACAGATTTTTACGATCCATGGAGCAGTGTTTCTTCCCAAGCATAGAATTGCTCAATAGTTCACTGTTCCGGGAGACAGTAGACCTAACAACATACTCTTGCTTAATTTTTCCAAATTTATTGACCTCATAAATGCTAATTTCACATATATTTCTGAGGAACAAAATGGAATTGCTCATTTCTCCCTTAAACTCATTCAGCATGGCTACCAGTGCTTGTCTTGTTAGAACATTATCAGAGATCTTAGAATTTTGTAATGTTCTCAAAGGTAACCTGAAAAGTGTTCCCTCCTGTTCTCCGTGCATCAGTTCATTTTTGCCCTCCAAATAGCCCAAGAACGAGTGAGAGTGATCTACTCTCAAATCCTCCAAATTCACCATCTGGATCCCTGGTTTTTCTTTAGTGGCTTCAGGATCGTAGCGACAATGCGGGTCAAACATGCAAAGGGTTTCTCCGTGTGGTACCTCAGGGCCCTTGGTAAGGAATGAAGGGGCATCGGTTAGGTGATAAACAGCATTGAAACCAATTCCATACTGCCCTGTGCTGGCTGGATCTTCTTTCTTGCTGCTGTTGCCAAGGTCTTGTATACTCTCCAGGTCAGTAGCCGTGAAGCCTTTGTTGTTATACACAGACAGCGCTGGTCCTTGCAGTGGAGACCAAGTTTTGTCAAATAACTTGCCAGTTGAAAGGTTCCTAAAGTCTTTAACAAATGCAATCTTAGTGGCTCCACTGTCATCAGCATTTTGTAGTAGCTCTTTCATGATGCTAAGATCACACGGGTAGTCTTGCAGGATGTTTTTGAGTCGAGTGGTCAGTGGTTCACTTTGTCCAAAGTGTAGGCGGTTGGATGATTCCTCCAGACGCTTCCTAGTCTTGGATTTTATTCCTAGCCATTCTAACATTTCCGGTGACGTCTTAATACTTCTGTGTAGGCATAGAAACTGACCCGAGCTCAACCTTGCCCCATCATCTAAGCACAACTTGCCGACTGGACAAAGACAACCCTTGGAATTTGGGAGGTAGAGGGCAGCCAGCTGAGAGTTTTCAGGCTCGGTTTCTTTAACTTTGAACAGCTCTTCAAGGAGTTTTGACATTTGTTTAATTTTCTTATCACTCAACTCCTCCGTCCCATAAGTTTCTGTCTTTGACAATAGAGCTCCAATTACAACATTGTAGGTGAAGTTGGATTTGATGCCTAAAGCTCTCAAAAAGTTCTCATAATTGGATAGCCTTTCTGTCACAACTGTAAACAGATCAGGAGCACAGTCAACACAGTCACTGGAGAGGGCAAACAGTTCTGGCTTTACAAAACCATACTTGGTTAGCAAAATGTTCTCGTTTCTCAGCTCTCCAATCTGTGCCGTAATGCTGGGATTATTCTGTTTCAGCAATTTCTCCAAAAGCTTGTATATGGAATGAGAGCCATGGAGAACATTGTTATCTAAATCAGTAGCTCTGGTGAAGATTTGGAGCTGGTGAATGACAAACTTAACAGGCAAATCAAGCTGGTTAACTACAGCACCCAGCTTCTTTAAAACTAACACCTGTGGCTTTATAAGATCAGTGATTTGCAAGTGATCCAAGATCAAATGACTACTTCCAATTAGACACTTGAATGGGTTTATCCCTCGGAGGTGTAGACCGTGTCTCGTCGATATTGAGCTATGGGTCTCGTCCTACATTCACGGACGCTGTGGAGGCACGGTCTCGCCTCTGCGCTACATGATCGGGGTTTCACTCTATGTCAAGGACCACCTCCAGCGGTTTCCGCGCTTCCTAGATAAAGGGGTGCATGCCATGCTTCCCCTTCCCTCTGCTGTCTACCAGGCGCCAGACCGCCTTTCCCCCGGTGCCTCGTTCGGACGTCCCTACTGTTTCCGAGGACGCCGAGACGTAGGGGAGACGCCGCTCTACTTCACCACATCGCCGACGGTCTCCGGCTCCACGCCACCCTGTCTCTTCCCATGTACGATCTCCAGGCATGCTTACGTACTGGGCGGTGTTCTTGGGGCTCTCCACTGCCATCCCTCCTGTTTTACCCGTGGTCCCTCCTCTTCCACCTTTTTTGGTGGCCCACCTGCCTACGTCACCTGCTCTATCTATGGTTGCTGCTCCGGTTGTCCATCCTCCCGCTCGCTTCCAGGCAGCATCGACTTCTTTTGTCATGCTCCCTGAGTGTGGCCTGGGGCTGGTTAGTCGGCCTGTCCGCGTTCAGTCCCTCGGGACGTTTCAGATCCCTAGCGAACGTCGCTTCCCTTCCCTTTACGGGAAGCGGTCATTGTGGGGGAAAGTGGCGGTGTCCCGCCCGGGGCGAGCTCTTACACATGCACAAGGGGTGCGCCCGGTGCCTGCGAGTTGGTAGGTGCAGCTCAACGCCTTTAAGCACTTTTGGGATTTTGGCCCTGGACGGCCTGGTACCAGAGGTGGACATCAGGGCTCATCCTAGGAGGGCGGGTCTCTAATTTTACTTCCCGTCCTCAGGGTTCCCCTATGGGTCTCCCAGGTTCTGGTCAGCCTTTGCTCGACACAGCGTACATGTTGACGCGCCCGCTCTGTCGGCCTCGTATGAGTTTCAGTAGTGTCATTCCCTAGTTTATCTTTTACTGTTCCTTGTGGCTGCCGGAAGGCGTCGACTTCGGGGTTCGGTCGGAGATGGGTTCTTCACCACTCCCTCCGGTCGGCTGCTCCTCCGTGTCGAGCCTCGTCATGACTTCATCCGGGGTATCACCTCCATTTTGGGCCTGGTTCTTTGCCCCTACGTTATCTTTCTGAACGTATGCCACGATCCTTCACACCACCAGAGTAGGGTGCCCTGGAACGGGTACACAAGCTCTGGCGGCGCCCTGCTCGCATGCTCTCCACCCTCTTCAAGCGACTGCACCTAGTTCGGCTTCCCCTCAGGCTTATTGTAGCCTGACCGACTAGGGTGCTCGGGAAGGGTGGGGACCAATTCGGGCGAGTGCGACTGCAGCTCGCCATAGCCTTCGTTCGGCGACCTTCAGTATCCCTTCCATGGGGCTGCGCGTTGTCGCCAGTCTCCGTGGTTTTCCTTCTGTACACTGGCGCCGGCTGAGATCTGCACGTCGCTGTTGCTTTCTGTGCTCACTCCGGAGGGGCTCTTCTCTGCCCCTGCATGGCAGGGGTCTTCCCTCTTTGCTGCTGCGGGGGCTCTTCGCTCCCCGTCCACCTGGGGTGTCACGAACCTCCTCAACCGCTTCCTCTTAGTTACATACATACATACATAAAATTTTAAGACTGAGTGTTCCACACATAAGTGCAGTTTCAGTCTCTTGTCCTAATGGCGGCATTCCAGGCAACCCTGTTAAGGGCTGCTTCACTTGTCAAGTTCTTGGATTTGAGATCGGCGCGTATAGTCCGATCCCAGGTCTTCCTCGGTCCACCCCTTGGTGCAGCTCCCTCCACAATCACAGACCTGCATTTTTTCACCCAATTTTGTTCATCCATTCTCTCCACATGTCCATACCATCCCAGTCTACTTGTACGCATCACCTCGCTAATACTCTTTATACCTAAACGTCTCCTCAGCTCAACATTTGTTATTCTATCCTGTAGCCTGGCCCCACACATCCATCTCACCATTCTCATCTCATTACGCTCCATTCTGTTGACATCCTCTACTTTAACGGCCCATGTTTCTGAGGCATACGTCATTGCACTTCTAACACATGAGGCATACACCTTTCCCTTCAGGGGGAGAGGCATTCTTTTCATGGTCAGGATTGGCATCAATTCTCTGAACTTCCCCCAGCCACACCTAATTCTAGCAACAGTGGCAGCCTCGGCCCCACCACCGGCAGAGATGGTATCTCCTAGGTAACAAAACTTGTTCACCAGCTCCAAAGACTCATTTCCAAAATTCACAGCCACAGGATCATCACTTAACACAAGCTCGCCTTTGCACACTACGCACTCAAATTTCTCTATTTCTGACTTATCCTTCGGCAGGGGCCCCTTTATTCTACTACAGCGCTTACTCCCATGGTGTACCCAACATCGACAGATGCTACATTGAATTGAGTTAACGCCCACTCCCTTTCCACACACTGCACATGGGTATGCACCGCTCTTTTCCACATTGCCTCGTCTCAAACTACAATGCATAACCTTGGTTTTGTTAATATTGACTCTTAAACCCTTGCTCGCCATGCCCTCTCTCCACTCTCTGAATTTGGCCTCAGCATCCTGCATACTGTCAGCAATTAGGACTAAATCGTCTGCATAAAACAGTTCCAACGGGAGTCCGCCTCTAAAAATTCTAGACAGCGCCTCCAAGACCATAATAAAGAGGAGGGGGCTTAACACTGAACCCTGATGGACTCCAACACGGACTGCGAACTCATCACTCAGTACACCCTTCACCCTCACCGAACTTCGCGAATCCTCATACATCTTCATTATCACACGCACCAGCCACTCTTCCACACCAAGTTTCCTCATAGCCCACTGTACAACATCTCTAGGTACCCTATCAAAGGCCTTCTCCAGGTTCACAAACACAAAGTAAAGATCCCTGCCTTTTAGTAAGTATCTTTCCTGTATCTGCCTGACTATGAAGATAGCATCGGTTGTACCACGTCCTGGCATAAAACCAAACTGCATATCATCAATAGAGATGCTTTGCCTGATCAAACCCTCAAGGACTCTCTCACAGACCTTCATGATTTGGTCAAGCATTTTCAGGCCCCTATGATTTCCTCTATCTAGCGCATCCCCTTTTCCTTTGTATATATTTACTATTACACTTTTGAGCCAATCCTCTGGGATTTTCTCATCTTTAATAATGGTGTTTATCAACTCAGTGACTAAGTTTACACCAATCTCCCCTGAGGCTTTTATCATCTCAGCGACAATGTCGGAGCAACCTGGAGCTTTACCGTCCTTCATTTTATTGATTGCGTCGCTCACTACAGCTGGTGCTATCAAAGGAGGGGGCCCAGATATTGGTTTTTCGATACTAAGCTGTTCCTTATCCCATTCAAACTCTACATTTAGCAATCGTTCATAGTGTACCTTCCATGCTTCTCTGATTTCATTTTCTGCATACACAATCTTCCCATTATCATCTCTAACACACTGTTCACCTATAATATCCCTACTGTCATTTTTAACTCGCCTAGCTAGGTTGAAGATCCCATTGGGATTGTCAGTGTTACACACTTGTTCGAGGACCAGGTCCTTAATGCGATTTTTAGCATTGTAAATAACTCTTTTGGCAGTTCGTTTAGCTGCCTGGTATTCCTCCCTGCTGCCACCTTTCTTCCATGCTTTGAAGCATCTCCTTTTCTCTTTCACAGCATGTTCTACCTCATCGTTCCACCACCAAGAGGTCTTATTCCTGGGGTGACCCTTTGTTTTCCCACAGACTTTGTCAGTGGCAGCGATAAGGCTATGCTTAAGAAAGTTCCATTGGCTATTTACATCGTTAGGCCTAGCTTCCTTATTTCTATTCATTTCCTCCAGTTCATTATGAAACCTATCCCTAACTTCCTTGTCCTTCAGCAGCCACACTTTCCTTTTGGGTATGTAAACCTTCTTGCGCTTAGGATCTCTGTATAAGCTCATGTCACACACAAGTAGCTTATGCTGGGGGATACAT
The DNA here is from genome assembly GCA_032716605.1 of Paralithodes platypus. Lineage (NCBI taxonomy): Eukaryota > Metazoa > Arthropoda > Malacostraca > Decapoda > Lithodidae > Paralithodes > Paralithodes platypus. The sequence goes on from CM064568.1 coordinate 1,786,943, forward strand.
TCTTCGCTCGGGATGACCTTTACATCTCGAACTAGTTTCCAGTCTTTCCTGTTAACCAAGAAGTAATCTATCTGGCTACTGGAGACCCCAGAGTTATATGTGATCAGGTGGCTCTGTCTTTTCTTGAACTTTGTGTTACACACAACCATGTTGAGTGCAACGCAGGACTCCAATATATATTCGCCTTCTAGATTTCTCCTTCCGTAACCAATTCCTCCATGTACCCCCTCGTATCCATCTGCAGATGCTCCCACGTGACCATTGAGGTCCCCCCCCACGATAGTTATTTCGTTCTCCGAGAGGCCTGAAATGACACTGACGGTGTCATTCCAGAAGTCCTCTTTTATCTCTTTCTGTAAACCAGCCTGTGGGGCATATGCAGATATCACATTCAGAATTCTTTCACCAACTTTCAACTTCAAAACAATCAGCCTTTCACTATCTCTCGTAATCTGAAGCACACTTTCCGCCAGCTCTTCAGCCACCAGAACACCCACTCCTCCTTTCGCTTTATCAGTCTCCACACCCATCCAGTATATCCTATATCTTTTCCTCCTTCCGACAACCCACTGTACCCCATGCCTCTTCCAGAGTGTTTCCTGGGTACAGCAGACGTCTACTCGCCTCCTCTCACACATCTCAGCCACTTCATTCGCATGCAGATTCAAACTACCAACATTCACACTAGCAAGTCTGAGTTTGTGGGGGGCATTTGTCATTGTCCTGTGCGGTTTTGTTTCATCGGACTTACGTTTATTTTCTTTGATTTTAGTCATAGTTAGGTAGGTTTGGCTGGCAGATGGGCATCACCCCCCCCAGAACTCCGGCTCCAGTCTACCCTGGGACCATTCCCAGCACCATCCCCCAAGTGATTACAAGGGGGTAGGATCCAGTGGCCTCGGTACGCCCCACCAGAACCAGCCGCAGGGACGCACCCCGTGCGCGTACACGGCACTACGACTGGCCTGATATTTTTCGCCAAATGACAGGGCAGCCTCCTGGAGCGCTACCTCCAGGTTCGGACCCCTATACTATCGGGCGGGAAGTGCCAGTCCGGGGAAACACTACGTACTGTACCCTCTGGATCCATTTCGTCCAGGTTGGGCCCAGGGCGCCAGGGCCGGGTCCAGAGGGAGCGACACCCACTGCCAGTGTGCCGCCATTAGGCAACTTGGAGCAAGTACAATGAAGCCCTGTCACAGCACTATCATATAGAGACAATGCCAGCACCAATAACAAGGCTTCATTGTATAGTGATGGCTACTTGGTCCGCAAGTCTATCACCATCCCCCCTATTAGTCGCCTTGTACGACATGCAGTAGGATGCGTGAGGCATATTCTTTTTTTCCTCCACCATTAGATGAAGGCCCCCTTACCCCCTGGGGGTCGGCAGACCGGCTCGTAACGAGGCCGCCAGGCTCGGGGCCCCTACCGGCTCTTGCGTCCCCACTCTCAGTTTAGCTTCACCGTTCATGGGCACGCCGGGTAATACGGCGGGGTCTGTCCTCGAGGTGTCGGTCCGCGTTTCCGCTCCGACGACCTGCATGCCATCGGCCTGTCTCCCCAGACTTCGCCTAGGTTATTTTGTCCATGCACGTGGATGGGATTCTTCGGTAAGTCTCGCCTCAACAGCGGGGCTTCCTGTCGCATGTCTTTCTGGTCTCCGTGGCGGACAGCGAGGTGTTGTGACCGGTGGTCGACCTGTCGTGCCTCGTATTGATGTCTCTCATTATGTCACGTTCGGCGGTTTGCCCTTCGGTCTCCATGTCGCACCTCGTGTCTTTACGACCCTCGTCGGACAGGCCTTGCCTCCCCTGCTCAATCAGGATCTTCCTCTCCTCTTTTTCCTTGGTGGGTGGGATCTTCTCCGCGAACTCTCTCACACACTGTGTACACGACACTCTCCGTGTTCTTCCTCGTCCCTCGGTTCTGTTTACTAGTCACGTTTCCCGAGTCTTGGCTTCCACCGTCGCACGATGTGCCGCGGGCGGGCCTCGACTGGGACGGGACGAGCGCGACTGTCACCCAGAGTCAGGTGACTGCGTCGTACTTTCGTTCTTCAGGACCTGGCGGGGTACCTGTTTTACCACGCATACCTTTACACCGTCACACTGCGTGCAACCTACCTACCCGGGACTGCCAACCTATTGGCGGTTGCTCTGTCGATGGGACAGAGCACCCGGGTAGTATGGTCTTTCCAACACACCGTATTCGATGTGTTTCCACCACCCGACGCCCTTTTTGGTGTGCAAAGTCCTCCACAGACTGAGTGGGTACATGGACTTCGTTTGGTTGTTCACTTCCATCTGGCCGGCACAAGCCTGGTCCGCTCAGCTGTGGCGGTGGCTCCCGAGTCCTGTTCCCCTATCGTTCCCCGATTTCCACTTGGGATCGATTGGTGACCTAGGGCCTTCGTTGGCCTTCACATCGTGGATGTTTGTGAGGCAGGGTGGCTGCCGAAGTTTAGTCGATCTTCGACTGTCCAATCCTCTCCACTGGACACATTCTCGGTGGCAGACTTCCGTCTCTCACTGGCACAGTTTTCCTTCTGGGATGAACAACACTTCACGGACACGCCCATCGGTGGCGTTCGTGTTTCCCTACCTCAATTGGTTATTTTTGAGACGCGTCCCAACATATGCACCACGCTTAGGACCCGCTTGTCGGCCATTCGGGTACCGTTTGAGTCTTTCACAGGGATTGGTCGTTCCTCGCAAGGGATTGGATTTCCTCATGCGGGCCTGCTTTGGGCTTAGGCCAACCCTGCGTCCGATTCCTCCTCAGTGGTCTCTGTCGGAGGCTCTCACACTGCTCTCGTCTGCCTCTGACACTATTTACCCCGCGCCTGAACACTTCCATGCCGTGACACTGTTCCTTCTGGCTTTAGCGACGGGTGGAGGAGTCTCGGAGATGGCTGCCATGTCTAGGACCTGACATTGCTTACGATTTTCTTCCGTCCTTGGGTCAGTTACTTTGGCTACGTCAGTTAGTTTTGTAGCTACAACCGTACGCAACACTCCAGTTTTTAAGCTTTTTCCTGTACCAGCTTCCAAACTTGGTAGGGTTCATCATCCGTTATGCCCGGTTCAAACCCTGCATCCGTATGTGTACTCGGCCAGGCCAGTGTCGGAGTTGACATTACGGGTGGCGCCTACGACCGGTAGGAGGCTAGGTCGACATGCTGTGGGACTTCGCCTATGTCGGGCCAGTAACCCAGACGTTCAGGGCACTGCTCATGATGTCCGTTCGTACGCTGATACGTTCAGGTTCTTCCTCTTTCTCGACCAGACATTGCCGACACAGGGCTTTGGTCTTCCCCCACCACGTTTGTCTCCTCCTCTCTGTCCATGTCCACGGGCAGACCAGGACGTCCTTGTAGTGCATTGGGCCAGCAGGTTCCCTCAAGGTATACCTGCAGGGTTCCTTCTGTCTCTTGTCCTTCTGTCCTGTCCTTCCCTTATTGGGGGTTGGGGGGGGGGGGGGGAGGAGGGAAGGTTATTGCACTATACCCATACTTGCACCTAAGTTAAAGATTAATAACTGGGTTAAGATTTTTATATACTTTCTAGTCGTAAGTATACTACCTTCTTTCGGTATGTCTTGTCCTCATACCACTGAAATATTCTCTTATGGCTTTTAGTGCTCGTCACTGACACTGCTTATATAGTTTCTCGTCCCATCCTGTACAGTACTCCTATTTGGCGTATGTCGGTATTTACTCGTTACAGTATGGGTCGTCCTGCTTTCTTCTGGAAGGAGGGGGGGGGGGGGGGGCGGCGTCCTGGAATTTATATTCATCATTATGAAATGCATCATTCTTTGTCTTAGGCTAAGTTATCTCATGGAATAAGACTTGACTGTACTTGACCTCTCTTGATATGCACCTGTCAGTACACTCTTTATATAAACTCTCTTGTTTACGTCAGTCTTTCCATGGTCCTGATATTTCCCAAGGGCTAAGTTTGTGTTTTTTCGCTTGGATGTCCACCACCAATTTGTTACTCTAGCTCTACGTTGGAGACGTAGAGGCTACTACTGTACTAAATTGGGAGGTTTGACACTCTCCCAATACCAAAGAAGGAAAACCTTCTATTTGGTAGGTAGCCTCGGAGTATCCAACGTCATAGTATCCCGCCCTCACACCGTACCCCTGCCCATCCAATCTTGTCTAATTAACTTGATACCTGGATGATCTAATGAACCCGGTCGGGTTGTGCGGTGGACCCGTGACAACGGCTTAACCCTCTCACCACGGAAGGGCTCTTGAACGCCCATAAAAAAGCATATAACAGGTACCCGGATGGTCTCTTGAACGCCCAGTGGTTGAAAGCCTGTGAGCTTCGTGTGCGAGGCGTCGGTCCGACGCATGTAAACAACAGCCGGCTGGACCGTCGCCCCGCATCTCCGGCCACAAGAAGGAGAGCGTCGCTTGTTCGTGTGTGCCTGTATGTTGTTGTTAAGTATCGAAAAGTGGTGTAAAGTGGCTGTTTTGGCCATAAAGTTATCTCCAATGAAATCATCATCACAGCTCAACCAGTTGACTTAGAGAGCTCTACTTAATACCATTCTACAGGTAAATAACACAGCTACGCTTGGGGATGCGCGGGAATGCGGGAAGCAGTCTGATTAACGAATATACGGTAGCCTAGCCTAGACGTTTTTCGGCCAAAACACCCGGGTTTCGAGGAATATATATATAATACATAGCCGGGGCTGGAGGGTTAAGGAGCCAGATAGGATGGACAATGTTCTACAATTTTCTCTTTTCTATCTCATCAATATTTTAATTTTAATTCAAAATAGTAGCCTCAAAAGTATGTACAACATACCTAGTAGAGAGTAAGGTGCTACTCTAGATGTTATCGATTTAATCGCGCTAGTGATTACGATAATTGCCCGCTCCAGAGCGGAACGGAATTATACGATAAGTATATAGCTCTACGTTGGATACTCCGAGGCTACCTACCAAATAGAAGGTTTTCCTTCTTTGGTATTGGGAGTGTCAAACCTCCCAATATATATATATATATATATATATATACCGGGTATATATACAGTCGACACTCGATTTAACGGACTAATAGGGGGGAGACCGAGTCCGTTGCTGGAAAAAGTCCATAGCTGGAAAATTGCCTTCGGATTTTTTTTTTTTTTTTTTTTTTTTTGAGGGACACATTGTGCTGTTCTGTCCCTGAAAACATAATAAAGGTCGTATTTGTCATTGATATGATAAATTTCACATGGGGGAAAAAAAAAAAAAAAAAAAAAAAAAAAAAAGAGGAAGGATATCCCCGCCGCTGTAGGCCTACTCCCTCCCCTCCCCGTCCCGGCCTCAACCCCGACCCCGTTACTGTGATAATGTTGATAAGCCTTGTGCTACACCCTATTGATAATGCAAAACTATTGAACACACTTAAAAGTGTATATTATTTGGTCTCTATATAATCTGTGAATCATTTCCGATATGATAGAATTAAAGATTTTTTTTTCCACCAACTCATAATCAGCAAAAACGACACAAATGTCAATTATAAACATGTTATAATATTTCCCCATCATTTTGTGTATACCGTGGGAAAAAAAAAAAAAAAAATCTATCAAACGTAAATCTCCAGTCTCGGAAGCTCGGCGCCTAGATGGAGGGGAGGGTTGAACTGTTTTTTTGACTATCTTATTTATTGTTTATCTATGTGCTGGAAGGATATTATATTTTTCAATTCCATCGCATTAGAAATTATTCAAAGATTACAAAAAGTCCAAATAAGACATAGTTATGTTAATGTATAAGGGATTTAGGTAGGTGCATAAGAGAGATAAATAGATAGAGAGAGAGTGGCTAGGGGCGAGCGAGCGATAAAATACTAACATATATTTATATGAAACGGACTTATGTTTCTTAAAGACAAAGGAGACATTTATATTTACTCTCATTTTAATTTTATTATTTGTGTTGGAAGGGTAATATTGTTTTCAATTCCATCGTATTAGAAATGATTCATAGATTAAAAAAAGACCAAATAAGACATAGTTATGTTAATGTATAAGGGATTTAGATAGATGCATTAGAGAGATAGATAGATAGAAAGAGAGCTGTACAGGGGTTTGCCGGGAAAATGGTGCGCCGCGCCAGCCAATTACCGGACTTTTTTTCGACCAACGGACTTTGTCCGTTGCTGGGTCCATTGTCCGGCTACGGACAGTCTGTTAAATCCGAAATCCGTTGTATCGGGATCCGTTAAATCGAGCGTCGACTGTATATATATATATATATATATATGTTAGTAAGCCAGGTAATAAATTTTCTTTAATACATACGAGGTTGAAAGAAATGGCAATTTCTGCGTTGGAAATTTTATTATTCAAAGTTTCCAGGTCTCTGATGAGTTTTCGCTGGGTGGCAGGAAGTAGATGAAGGAGATGAGCAAAATTCATGGTGGTACAGGGTTACATAAATGTACATGATGATACAGGATATACGACGCGTTTCACTGGACAACCAGCTTCAAGTAAGGAAGGAATGATATAAAAGGTAAACAGGAAGGGTATATATAGAGGGTGGAGGATTACCTTTTATATCATTCCTTCCTTACTTGATAATGCTGGTTGTCCAGTGAAACGCGTCGTATATCCTGTATCATCATGTACATTTATGTAACCCTGTACCACCATGAATTTTGCTCATCTCCTTCATCTACTTCCTGCCACCCAGCGAAAACTCATCAGAGACCTGGAAACTTTGAATATAAAATTCCAACGCAGAATTGCCATTTCTTTCAACCTCGTATGTATTAAAGAAAATATATATATATATATATATATATATATATATATATACTGTATATATATACAGTATATCAGTATATATATATATATATACAGTATACTAATAGTAGTGCTGATGATATTAATGGTGATAGTGACTAGTAGTGATGATGGTGACCCATCGCAGAGTTGGGTAGGCCCTATGCCGTTTTGATTTTGGGCAAAATGGCACTTCTACTTTATTAATAATTATATAGGCAGGTATAACTTTTTTGTTTTTTGTGATGTCCGAATTCATCCCAGTTGACGGTACTGATGGAATGGCTGTGGATGAGAATATTATCTGTAACCAGTGTAGGCCTAATCAGCTCAATTCTGCTGATCAGATGCCACTTCCGAGAAGCCTGATTTTCCGAGATGTCCGAAGTCCGACTTATATCCGACTAATGAGAGGGAAACTTCCGAATTAGAAGAGGAGAGTCCGCGTCAGAGAGAGATTTTTTTTTTTTTTTTTTTTTTTTTTTTTTTTTTTTTTTACATATGAAATTCATCATATTAACCCTCGGTTCCCGGAAGGGCTCTTGAACGCCAATAAAAAAGCATACACGAGCTGCCCGGAAGGGCTCTTAAACACCCATGAGCTCAAAGCCTGTGAGCTTGGTGTGCGAGGCGTCGGTCCGACGCATGTAAACAACAGCCGGCTGGACCGACGCCCCGCATCTCCGGCCACAAGAAGGAGAGCGTCGCTTGTTCGTGTGTGCCTGTATGTTGTTGTTAAGTATCGAAAAGTAGTGTAAAGTGGCTGTTTTTGCCATAAAGTTATCTCCAATGAAATCATCATCACAAGTCAACCAGTTGACTTAGAGAGCTCTACTTAATGCCATTCTACAGGTAAATAACACAGCTACGCTTGGGGATGCGTGGGAATGCGGGAAGCAGTCAGAATAACAAATATACGGTAGCCTAGCCTAGACGTTTTTCGGCCAAAACACCCGGGTTTCGGGGAATATTTATGTAATGCGTAGCCGGGGCTGGAGGGTTAATGACAAATACGAACCTTATTATGTTTTCAGGGACAGTACAGTACAGTACATAGTAATTAATATTAACACAATAATCAAAAGGCACGGGCTTCAATTCATCCTAAAATCACTTAACCCGTACAGCCCCGGCCGGTTTCATTATTTTTGCGCACCAGAACCCGGGCAATTTTTCAAATTTTGTTTTTCTTATAAATATATCATAATGTGTTAGAAAATAATGATAGACCTGAAGACATTTGAAAAAAGTACTTACCTAGGCCATTTGGGGGTCCTGGGAGGTAGTGGGGGTCCCCAGCCTCAGTGGAGCCTTAGCGCCATTTCAAATCTCCCGCGCCAGCAGCCAGTTGCCAGCCGCCAGGCAGCATGACTTATTTTGCACCTCTCTGACATAAAGTGCACTTCAGAGTTCATAGAATGTCTTTGTATATCACATAATGTCAATATAACTGAAGTTGTAGTGTGATAAGTGCCTTCATTCAAGTATTACAAGTGCGCACGAGTGTTAGCGTCCCCGTTGCCATGGTGATGGCGGCCATCTTGGGCGGCCATCTTTGCTCAGGACAATAACAAAACGCACGTACGAACACACGGCCAGACAGCGGACCGAGTGACCCACATTCCACAGCACCCTTCCCTCTTTCTTTCTCTGTCTGGCTGTCACTTTCACTCAAGGTCACTCTGTCTCTCCTTTTCATTGAATTATTTTTACTTGTTCATTGTTTTACCTAAGATTATGAGGTGTATATACATTGTTTTACGCACTTATTGTCTCGTATTCTTATAATTATTTGCACACAGTTTTATAAGTTTAGAATTTACTTAGTGTTTTATATTGTTCGGTACTTTGCACTTGTAAATTATATATATATACACACTGTTTTATATTCACTTTTTGCGTCTTTTATATACACTGTTAGTATTACATTATAGCGTCTTTTATTGCAGTCTTTGAACACTTTGAACACTTAGAAGTGCTCGAGGGTGTGATAATCCCTGAAGCAGGTGGGAAAACACAGTCCCACATCACATTCTTCACACATCGTCCGGGTGTCTGTCCGTTTTGGTGTGCGTCTGCCTGTGTTGCGACACACATGACACCGTCTGCGTGGGTTGGGTTTTACTTGGTTGGGTGGGACAAAATCGTAAAAGTGGCGTTGTGTCAGTCTGGCGGGGCCTTCTGGTGCTTGAAAACGAGCTGCGGGACGTTGCTGGCGGCGTGGACCATCCCTGAAGAAGAACAGAAGCTCCCGTGCAAGTTCGATGCAGTACGACTCCATCGTCTCAACTTCACCTGTTATTTCATGATATTGGATGTGGCAGTTGTAGAGGGTGAGGTCGAGTAGGTGGAAAAATAGTTTTTTATACCACCTCATCGTCTTCCTGGCACACTCGACCGACGATATGACAGAGTCTGACTTGTCAACCAGCCGCATGTTGATGTTGTAGTCAATGATTGCAACTGGTTTTTTGACCGCCTCACCTGTGGCTCTATCACGGCGTTTGGTGTCCTCTAAGCGGGGCAGGTGGATACTGGTGAGGATATTGACGTCACGATTGTCCATCCACGAGAGCATCAAGATATTATTTGCCTGGAGGTGGATGATGGAGCCCTTCTCCCGCCTTTCGGGTAGCTCTGGCATGTAGACACGATTCCTCCTGACGGTGCCACAGACGCCAGTGTTTCTGCTGTACAGGAATTTGGCAAGGGAAGGGCTGGTGTACCAGTTGTCGAGGTACAAGATGTGGCCCCTGTCCAAATATCCCTCCAACATGGTGATAACAACGGCCCCAGATATCCCATATGTCCTCTCCTCCACCAGTTCAGTGACCTTGCCCATGTAGAGGATGATGTCCTGGATGTAGCCGGTTTTGCAGTCGCACATCACGAACAGTTTCAGGCCATAACGGTGACGCTTGCTGGGGATGTACTGTCGGATGCTAATATTCCCCCTCCACAGCACCAGACTCTCATCAATGATGAGTTTTTGGTGAGGTTTGAAGGAGGCTGCAAACTTAGTTTTCAGGTATTCAAATATAGGTCTTATCCTCTCCATCGGGTCTTTGGTATTCTTGGGGCGTTCCTGGTTCCTGGTGTGGCTTGCCAGGCTATCAATAAAGTGCAGGTTTCCCATGATTGCCGTGAATCTATTCCTGCTCATGACTTTCCCAAAGAAGGGGGTTGCGATGAGGGGATCACATGACCAGTACTTCCTGAGAGACGTCTTCTTGGTGACCCCCATCAGGATGACCAGTGCCAGGAATGCGTAGAACTCATCGGAAGACAAATCCACCCATGAGAGACGTGCCGAGTTCCTCTTCTGCTCCTTCCCTGCCATAAAATAATAGTTGTACCAGTTCGTCTGGTCAACAATCAAGCCGACAAGGTTGGCAGTGAAGAACTGCAGAAAAACACCCAGTCTTGTGGTGTCAGGTCCACGATTGGGCATGGTAGGGCCGGCCTCAGCTGCCCCCACAAAGTGGTATTGTCCTGGTAGATAGTTCTCCCCATCCACCCAATCCCACCTATCAGCGCCTTCGTCGTCGCTAGATGGGGCATCGGGGTCATCAGGGTCATCGCCAGGGGCACCGGGGCGGGTCGGGCGGGTGCGGGTGGAGCGTGGGCGAGAGGTGGACCTGGGTCTGGAGCTAAACCTCGAACTTGATCGAGAGCTAGATCTAGAGCTCGAGTCGTTGCTGGGGCGTCTTATTTGCTTCACCTTCTGCATTCGGCCGCGGGTGGCACGCCCGCGAGATATGACACGCCCACGTCGTTTGCTTGCAGGGCGTTGGGGCAGGTCGGGGCGCTGTGGAGAGGCTGGTGATAATGCAGTGGCGCGGGAGGGGCCTGGTTCAGGTGAGGGAGACATTCGTGGGGGGGTGTACGGGATGGAGCCTGAAGGTGATAGTGGGGGGGAAGAATGGCGAGGCGGAGAGTCTGGTAGTAGTGGTGGTGGTGGTGGTGGTGACTCATCCCTCCCCGCGTGCTCTGGGTCGGGAGGGAAGAGGGAGCGTTTTGGGTCACGTGACTGCCCTTGTCTCGCACCACGTTGTGCCCTTTGTCCATCACCAGGTTGTTCCATTTCTCCATCACCACGTTGTTGTTCGTCACTATGTTTATGACGACCATAGAACCTCCCCGGGGTATTTTTCTTGAGTGGGGAGATTATGCGAAGTGGGGGAGAAGGCAGGCGGGGTTGTGGGGGTACCTCCTCTTCACTCCCAGACTCGCCCCTTCTTCTCTTCAATCCCCTTCATTCTTCCCCAGGTACACGCACATAATTTTGAGGGTCAGCAGGTTCATCTGGAACAACAACCTCTTCCCCACTTTCTGAGGATTCAGTGGGGTCTTGGGGAAGTGGGCGGCGGGGAGGTGCACTTGCCCCTTGCTGTCTTTGTGACGGCCTACGCCGCCTGACAGGAATCTGAGCAAGCTCTTCCTCTAGCTCTCTTATTTCGGCTTGAGAGGGGGCATACTCGTCCCCAGACTCGTCCATTGCCGAGTCAGTGTCACTATCAGGGCTGTCAGTGTCGTACAGTATATCCATGACCTCCTCTGTACTGCAGGGGCGGGTAAGGCGGGCACTATAACGTCGAGACATGGTGTTTCACTCGAGAGGGTGCGCGGTAAACTGACCATGAGGTGTGGGAAGGCGGGTGCCCTCTCCCGTCCCCGCGCGCGTATGGACAAAACGTTTTGGAATTAGTCCGCCGGATACCAAAGTAGTTCCCATATAAATCTAGAGCCATTCTGAGAGTTACGACTGGAGCTGTAAGGGTGACGCGTTAGGCGCGTCTCTGGGGCTGTGCGTTACATACATAGCCGACGCATCAGACGCGTCGCTGGGGCTCCACGGGTTAAAACCGAGTGAGAGAACATTGTAAACCGGACACAAATCCCGTCCAACTCGGAAATTTCCGAGATATACAGTCCATCCTCCAAATATGCGATCCTTGAAATTTGCGAGGGGGGGGGGGGGTCAAAATTGGAACAAATATAATATTCCACATTTGCGAGGTCGATTGCACATCTGCGAACCAGCCCGTAGAATTATAAGGGAAATCCGCCATTTCCTCTTAATATGCGACCCCCTAATCCACATTTGAGAGGAAGAAGCGGCAGATGATAGGCGAGGCGGCTGTGTTGGGTGAAGACGAGCGGGGTGGGGGAGAGAGAGGCAGTGAGGCCCATTAGGGTTGCCTAGCCTAGCCTCGGAACCCAAACGTCAAGCCAATTAAGCCAACAAACAATTTATTTAAGGTAACGGACACATCCTTTTAATATTTTCTTATCGTTTACAACTATTTATATTTATATTTATACAGTATTTCTAATATGTTTCGGGTTTAACCCTTCCTCCCCGGGCTGCCTTTCTTAACCCTCCAGCCCCGGCTACGCATTACATAAATATTCCCCGAAACCCGGGTGTTTTGGCCGTAAAACGTCTAGGCTAGGCTACCGTATATTTGTTATTCTGACTACTTCCCGCATTCCCACGCATCCCCAAGCGTAGCTGTGTTATTTACCTATAGAATGGCGTTAAGTAGAGCTCTCTAAGTCAACTGGTTGAGTTGTGATGATGATTTCATTGGAGATAACTTTATGGCAAAAACAGCCACTTTACACTACTTTTCGATACTTAACAACAACATACAGGCACACACGAACAAGCGACGCTCTCCTTCTTGTGGCCGGAGATGCGGGGCGTCGGTCCAGCCGGCTGTTGTTTACATGCGTCGAACCGACGCCTCACACACCAAGCTCACAGGCTTTGAGCTCATGGGTGTTTAAGAGCACTTCCGGGCAGCTCGTGTATGCTTTTTTATGGGCGTTCAAGAGCCCTTCCGGGAACAGAGGGTTAAGGACGGAGGCTGTATCCGGGCGATTTTTTTTTTTTGTTTTTTGTTTTTTTTTCTATGTGATTGAGGGAGGCAAAAGGCATAACTGCCTATAGCGAGTGCCTCCCCCATAGTTGAAAGAGTGACAGGGCCAAAATCAAGGGACGTTCGAGCCAAAATGCCTGGACACACGGAGTTTGAAGCAATTTAAGTCATAGGAAGAGGGAAAGACTGATTCTGGGAGAGAGTTCCAGAGCTCAGCTGTTGAGTAGAAGAAAGTTTGAGAGTAACATTTCACTCTTGGGTTGGAGAGTTGCACAGAGTAGGGGTGGGATTGAGTTGCAAGACGGGTACCACGTGCCCTACGTAAAGGAGGTGATATGCACTGGGATAGCTCTGAGGAACACTGATTATTATAGTAGCGATAGAATAGCGAGAGAAATGCAACATTGCGGCGGAGAGAGAGAGATTGCAGAGAGTCGGTGAGTGGACGGGAGTTAATGATACGAAAGGCCTTCCTTTCAACTTTGTCTAGGAGAGCGGTGTGAGAGGAACCTCCCCACACATGTGAACAATACTCAATACAAGGGCGCACTATGCCCCTGTACAGAGCAAGAAGCTGTGCAGGGGAAAAGAACCCCCTAAGGCGGTTGAGCACACCCAGCTTCTGGGAGGCTGCCTTAGCAAGACTGGTAATATGGTCCTTCCAAATGAGAGCAGAAGAAAAAGAGACACCAAAAATATTGAGAGAAGATGAAGGGTTGATTTTGTATTGTTGAATAATAAGGGAGAGTCCGCTGGGAGATCCTGACGGGTAGATAGATGGAGAAATTGGGTTTTGGAAGCATTAAAGTTAACAAGGTTTTCTCTGCCCCAATTGGAAATAGAATTTGATCAGAATTTAAGAGTTCTATGGCTTCATTACGTTTGTCGTTGAGGGATTGCTGGCAGGGGTATTCTGAAAAACTAAAGGAGTAGTGTACGGTTGAGTCGTCTGCGTATGAATGGATGGGAATTAAGGTACAGTTAAGGAGATCATTTATAAAAATTAGAAAGAGAATAGGAGATAGGACAGAGCCCTGAGGAACACCGGAGTTTATAGGGTGAGGAAGTGAACAATGGCCGTCCACAACCGCGGCTATGGAATGGCCGGAAAGGAAATTAGAGACAAAGGCACAGATGGAGGGATAGAAACCGAAGGAGGGTAATTTAGAAATTAAAGATTTATGCCAGACTCTATCGAAGGCTTTCGATATGTCTAATGCAATAGAAAAAGTCTCACCGAAGTCCCGAAAGGAGGATGACCAAGAGTTAGTAAGATATGAAAGAAGATCTGGCTGAAAACACAACAAAAGTAAACTAAGGCTAATCTCGCTTAATATACTACCTACATTAATCAAACATATGTCAAAATGGGCGCCTTACCTTGCCGCGTAGAATGGCGTTGAGTAGAGCTTTCTAGCTCAAGTAGTTCCGGAGTTATGATGATGGAAGTGGAGGTAACTTTTGCCGCGTATTTACCTCGCCGCGTCCGAACGCTCAACCGCGGCCCAGGCTACGACGAACGTTTTGACTCGTCGCTCTACCTTGAATTATGGCGGGAAGCGATTTTTTAGTGTTTTATTGTTTATGATGCCATATATTATTGTTATTATGATATTTTCACTCAATAAATATATTTTCTGAAGTAATTTGTGTCTCTGTCACTTATACTTAGTTTTATTGTTATTATTATAGTAGTTATGATTATTTATACTGGACTATGGTAATTGATAGTGTAATTTTCACTTCTTTATTGTTAGGAACATAAATTTTAGTGTCACTTTCACTTGTTCATATTGTTCTGAAGGCACTTATTATTACTTATGTGTGTCTCTTTCACTTAGACTTAGTTTTATAGTCATTATTATAGTAGTTATGATTATTTATACTGGACTATGGTAATTGATAGTGTAATTTTCACTTCTTTATTGTTAGGAATATATATTTTAGTGTCACTTTCACTTGTTCATATTGTTCTGAAGGCACTTATTATTACTTATGTGTCTCTTTCACTTATACTTAGTTATATTATTATTATTATTATTGAGTGTCACTATCACTGTCACTTACACTTCAATAGTTTGCCAGAGTGTGGAAATCATTGAAGCAGGTGCCAGCACACAGTCCCACCTGACACTCGAGGCATTGCCAAGTGGTTTTTGTGGGTTTGCTTGGTCGTCGAGTTGTGCGGGTGCACACATAGCACCTCTTCTGCATCCTTATTCGGCTGTTAGGACCCTGGAAAGGAAGGGCGACGAGCTGGTGCTTTCTCAAGAACTCGGCACACCCATTTCTGTCCATCATGCCTGGTCCTTGTAGTGGCCTCCCTGGTGTACCCGCATGTTTTACCAGGAGCTCATGTATCAGCTGCTTTTGGAAGGTCCGCAGGCTCTTATACTTGATGACTGGACTCCTCAAATGGTAGATGTTGTACGCGTTGAGGACAGACATATCTACTGTATGCAGGACAAACTTCTTGTACCACCTGCAAGATGTTCGCAGGCAGTCTATGAAGCCCATCTGCATGTCGGACTTGTCGACAAGGCGCATGTTCAGGTTATAGTCCAGAACAGCAGCTGGTTTGTGATAGGGTTCTTCGTTTTTCGGTCCACCTTCCCTGTGGGGACCATCTCTGCTTTGTGGCATGTGGTGAGGAGGTTGACCTTGCGCTGGTCATGCCAGTGGATGGAGAGGATGGGGCCACTCTTCTTATGGAAGATGTCCGTCTTCTTAGTTTTGGTTGGAAAGGCTGGCATGCCCTTCCTCTTCCCCTTCACTGTGCCGACAGTTCCGGTCTTGCGGTCATGGAGGTACTTGGCGAGGATAGGCGACGTGTAATAATTGTCGGTATAGAGGACGTGGTTGTCATGGAAGTACCTCTCCATCATCCTCTTTACCACAGCGCCGCCAAACCCAATGAGGGGGTCAAGCTCCACCTCACCACCCTTGCCGCTGTAGACTATAAAGTCGAGCACATATCCCGTCTTGCAGTCGCAGGACGAAGAGCTTGATGCCGAAGCGGTGTCTCTTTGACGGGATATACTGTCGGAAGTGCAGCCTACCACGGAACAGGACCAGACTCGTCGATGCACAGCTTCTGAAATGGAATCAGGTAGGTGGAAAACCGATGACGTATCATGTCATACAGTTGCCTGATCTTCTAGAGTGTGTCGGGCTCGTGGACATGCATGTTATTTGTCAGGTGGAAATATGAGAGGATGTCGAAGTACCTATCCCTTGACATGAATTTGCCAAATGCTGGAGTCGTTGTGAGGTCGCCAGTTATCCAGTAGTCTGCCAGAACGTGCTTCTTTATGTGTGTCATCAGCATTGTGAGTGCCAAGAACACATATAATTCTGCCACAGTGAGAGCTCTCCATGCCACCATCTTGGCACTGGTCTTCCTGCCAAGAAAGTTTGAACAGATAGCCTGGTGGTTATTTGTCTCTTTGACAAGGTATTCCATGACTTCATTGTTGTAGAAGCCACAGAAAAGTTCACTGGGGGTGGCATTTGGGCCACAGGGATATGCTGGTGACACCCCAGAACCCTGTTGTACCTCGTCAAAGGCAGGAAAATCTGGCACAAAATCTGCCCCATCTGACCACACAAACATTTCAGCAGCTCGAGGACGAGGACGTGGAGCTGCAGCAGGCACACGCCCTTGGCCACGCGGATGCCCAGGCGGACGCCCTGCACGCCCAGGCCCAGGCCCAGGCCCAGGGGCAGCGGCGTCGGCAGGCTGACCACGTCCACGACCTCGAGGTCCTTTGACTCTTCTTGTCGGGACTCCCTCTTCCTCAGGCGACGTCAGGTCATCTGGGGCAATGTTGGGGTCGTCAGCATCCTCTTCAGGAGACAACTCTGGTGAAGAATAGACCGGGCGTCAGCGGGGTGGGGCTGCGGGAGGTTGAGCAATGGGAGCCTCGGCCTCGGGAGTTGGGCTCCTTTTGCGGCTAGCCGTGGACTTTTCCGCAGGAAATAAGGATCTACGATGCGGGGCCTGTGGTGACACACTGTGGGAGGCCAATGGCGCACTTGTAGAGGCCCTTTGGTCATCCTGAGGGACAGATGAAGCCGAGGGCTGTGGGTGGCCCTCCCGGCGTCCCGGGTCAAGGCGTCGGGACAAAGGAATACGGGTGGTTGCTAGGCCTGGGTCGGCGTCACTCTCACTATCTACGCCTTCCCTCACTTTTTCTGCCTCCCTGTGTGCTTTCTTGGCTGCACTTTTCACTAAAGACTGTTTATAGAAGTATTTACCCACTTTCAAGGGCGTACGGGCAGGCAAAGGGGAAGGTCCTGGCGTAGGGCTAGGCCTACCCTGACCTACGAAACTAGGCGAAGGGGTTGGCTCTAGCACACTTGGTACTGTACTTCAATAGCACCTTCCTCCACCACTTCCACATCAGGATCATCACTACCATCATCCCCCTCAAATAAATCAACATTGTCATCAGCACCAAATCCCACAAAATCGTCAATTTCGCTCCCACTTCTACTCTGAATACAGTATAGAGGTTTTTGTCCACAGAGCTTTCACCACTGCTCAAATCCTGGTTGAAAAGTTCACGTTGTATTGCACTATCACTTAGCAAACGTTTCACTTTCCTTAGTTTCTTTTTCTTCTCGGTTGGCAGAGGCGTAGATGTTGCAAGCGGGGTAGCACTGGGACGCGCGGGAGATTGCACAGTATCGGACGCGTCGGAATTCATTTTTTTGCTGTAGCTCGCAATGGCGGCAATGTAGGAACTGATAAGCGTGGTAGTTGAGGCTTGGTGGCGCTGCGGTCGCCCCCGCAAAGTAAAATTTGCTCGCGCGAAATTTAAAGCACGCTTTCAAGCAAATGCCTTAGGTAAGGCATACCGGCTAGCGGCCCTTCAGCCGCGCTGTCCTTACCTAAGGCAGCCCGGGTAGGAAGGATTAACCCTTCCAGCCCGGCTGTCCTTTTATAAGGACACCGCGGCAGATGGGCAGGACCCCGGGTGTCCTTATAACAGGCAGTAAGCTTGAAAGCCTATTCAGCTTGGTCTGAACACCGTGCGTCCGACGCATGTAAACAAAGACAACCTCCGAAAACAAGAAGGAGACGTCGGATCAATGTTGTTGTTGTATGGTATGACGAAATTAGTGTCTGAAAAGCTCCGATATTGTCAACATTTGGCCTCAGCATCTTGCATACTGTCAGCTATTAGGACTAAATCGTCTGCATAAAACAGTTCCAACGGGAGTCTGCCTCTAAAAACTCTAGACAGTGCCTCCAAGACCATAATAAAGAGGAGGGGCTTAACACTGAACCCTGATGGACTCCAACACGGACTGCGAACTCATCACTCAGTACACCCTTCACCCTCACCGCACTTCGCGAATCCTCATACATCTTCATTATCACACGCACCAGCCACTCTTCCACACCAAGTTTCCTCATAGCCCACTGCACAACATCTCTAGGCATCCTATCAAAGGCCTTCTCCAGGTCTACAAACACAAAGTATAGATCCCTGCCTTTTAGTAAGTATCTTTCCTGTATCTGCCTGACTATGAAGATAGCATCAGTTGTACCCCGTCCTGGCATAAAACCAAACTGCATATCATCAATAGAGATGCTTTGCCTGATCAAACCCTCAAGGACTCTCTAACAGACCTTCATGATTTGGTCAAGCATTTTCAGGCCCCTATAATTTCCTCTATCTAGCGCATCCCCTTTCCTTTGTACTGTATATATTTACTATTACACTTTTGAGCCAATCCTCTGGGATTTTCTCATCTTTAATAATGGTGTTTATCAACTCAGTAACTTAAGTTTACACCAGTCTCCCCTGAGGCTTTTATCATCTCAGCGACAATGTCGGAGCAACCTGGAGCTTTACCGTCCTTAATTTTATTGATTGAGTCGCTCACTACAGCTGGTGCTATCAAAGGAGGGGGCCCAGATATTGGTTTTTCGATACTAAGATGTTCCTTATCCCATTCAAACTCTACATTTAGCAATCGTTCATAGTGTACCTTCCATGCTTCTCTGATTTAATTTTCTGCATACACAATCTTCCCATTATCGTTTCTAACACACTGTTCACCTATAATATCCCTACTGTCATTTTTAACTCGCCTAGCTAGATTGAAGATCCCATTGGGATTGTCAGTGTTACACACTTGTTCGAGGACCAGGTCCTTAATGCGATTTTTAGCATTGTAAATAACTCTTTTGGCAGTTTGTTTAGCTGGTATTCCTCCTTGCTGCCTCCTTTCTTCCATGCTTTGAAGCATCTCCTTTTCTCTTTCACAGCATGTTCTACCTCATCGTTCCACCACCAGGAGGTCTTATTCCTGGGGTGATCCTTTGTTTTCCCACAGACTTTGTCAGTGGCAGCGATAAGGCTATGCTTAAGAAATTTCCATTGACTATTTACATCGTTAGGCCTAGCTTCCTTATTTCTATTCATTTCCTCCAGTTCACTATGAAACCTATCCCTAACTTCCTTGTCGTTCAGCAGCCACACTTTCCTTTTGGGTATACAGTAGACTCCCTTTTATCCAAAAATCACGAGTCTTTTGAAATTTTGGATAAGCGATTTTTACGGATAAACGAGTCCTTCTATATAGAGCTTAATATGAGTACAAATGGCCAAATATATTGTTTTTAGTGCATTTAAAACCATTTCTAGGCTTTCTTAACTTCAAATTATCATCTAAATCAAGCTATGTCTACTTCAGAGGGGTATAATGAGAGGCTTAAATAAGTGAAAACTAGTGAAAAATATGGATAGCAAAAACTTTGGTTAACTGAAATTTTTAGATATTCAAATTTTGGATAAAAGGGAGTTTACTGTATATACCTTCTTGCGCTTAGTATCTCTGTATAAGCTCATGTCGCACACAAGTAGCTTATGCTGGGGGATACATTCTTCGCTCGGGATGACCTTTACATCTCGAACTAGTTTCCAGTCTTTCCTGTTAACCAAGAAGTAAGTGGTGATGGGCTGGTCTATCAGAGTGAGAACTGAGCGATCTCTGCCATACCCATAGCTTACTCTGACTGTTCCTTTTACTTATATATTTTCTAGATCTCAAGTGACGGCGTCTCTTGCGTGGATTGACCTCCTAATCTACCAAGATTGGAAGCCAAAGCGTCACATCTTTCCTTTGCCCCTCAACTTTATCTTCATAATTGCTGAGGGGCACAGGGCCCTGGGTGGGGCTTTGGTTTCCCGGGCGTTTCCGCACCCTCCTCAGCTCCCCGCCATGGAGTGGCTTCGGTCACCCAGGCTTTATTGTGGTCGGCAGGGAGGGTTCTGTGGGGGCGCTCGGTTATGGCCTTGGCCTTGCTCGGGGCCTTGGGGCTGTTCGGCCAGGCAGCTTGGGGAACAACAACAACCAAGAAGTAATCTATCTGGCTACTGGAGACCCCAGCGTTATATGTGATCAGGTGGCTCTGTCTTTTCTTGAACTTTGTGTTACACACAACCCTTAACGTAACTTGGGGGGGGATGTATGCTTCCCGCGTGATGCATTGTGTTTCTTTTCCCTTTTTGCGTGAATTTTTGTTTTATTTTGTTTTTCGTATGACTGCGTGTCAATGTTTTACAAGACTTGAGCATGAGGTTTCTCAGGATTCTGCTTTTGTGAGAGTATAGGGCATACAGATTTGTGGGTTTCAAACATGCTGCTTTGGTCTCAACTGACCTATAAGCCCTTCTGAATTGTTTTTCACCATGTCCATAGTTGGTAGTCTTGTATTTCATCGCTTGGTTCACCCTTTTGTCAGTTCCTTTTCGTTTCCCCGGGCCTACTTGACTCGATGTTGTTGTTGATGATGCTTTTATTTTATACTAGCCCACTGGGCCTAGGCCCTCTCAAGGCTAGTGGTGGAGGAGGTGGTACAGAGTTTAAAGTCACATATATGTCAGTACAGTAGTTATATGTCATTGTATAAATTTATCGCTCTCAGGAAGTGACGAATAGGGGTGAAATTGAAAGAGTCTGAGTCAGAGAGGATGCCATGTAATGAGGTGTTCAGCAAGAATCTCCGTCTTTCAGATGCATAGACGGGACAAATACAAAGAAAGTGAAAAACAGTCAATGAGGTATGGCAATGTTGGCATG
Source organism: Paralithodes platypus (assembly GCA_032716605.1). Classification (NCBI taxonomy): domain Eukaryota; kingdom Metazoa; phylum Arthropoda; class Malacostraca; order Decapoda; family Lithodidae; genus Paralithodes; species Paralithodes platypus. The sequence goes on from CM064568.1 coordinate 1,807,726, forward strand.
CAGGTGGTGGACCACGAGGGGTGGACATCAGGTAACCATGTGTGAGGCGTGTGTGGCCTAAACGTAATCTAGTTAATAGGGTTTGGTCTGCACGTGAACCATTAATTGAAGAGGGCCACAAGTGTATGTCATCCTTAATGGAGCGAAGGTGGCCAGTTAACGGTTGCGCTCTCCACTCAACTCGCCAAGCGTCATAAACATGGCGACGGAGGACAGGGAGCATATCCTCCGAACGCAGCAAAGTTGTAGAGGGTGTACCATGACACACTTGCTTAGCGAGGAAGTCTGCACGCTCATTCCCGGAAATTCCTACATGCGCGGGGATCCAGCACAGTGTGATGGAACGATTAGCGCATTGTAATTTGTGTATTGTGTGGATGATAGTCTTGACCAATGGGTCCTTGGGGGCAAATACGCACAAGGCTTGCAGTGCACTCTTTGAGTCACTACAGATAACGACCCGTGGAGAGTTCCTCGACAATGAAGAGATGGTGCTTAAAGCACCTTGAATAGCCCATAATTCAGCAGTGAAAACCGTGGAGTGATGGTGTAAGGTACTTTGATACAAGCCATGGTCTGAGACTGCAGCGCAACCCACGGCATCCGCAGTTTTCGAGCCATCGGTGTAAATGAAAACAGCGGGGATGTGATCATCAAGATGTTGTAAAGCGGGGTGTCGACAATGCGATGGGGATTGAGCATCAAGTTGATCCGCTAAGTGAAAGCAAATGTAGGGTGTTTTAGGGTCCACGGAGTGATGTGACTAGGAGGGGGAGTTATGGGAGGAACGGTGATACTGTAAGTGGAGAGCAATTGGCGAGACAACATTGGGAATGGCACTGGAATGTTTGAACGATAGTTATCTGTGGAATGGAATAGTTCTAGTAGAGTTGGGTCATGACGGAGGCGAACAGCCGTACGCATGAGGACTAATCGACGGTGGTAGGCTAGAGGTAAGGTCCCAGCCTCACATAGGATATTGGAGACACGAGAGGAACGGAATGCCCCCGAGCTAATGCGGATGCCCAAATGGAGTACGCAGTCGAGGGTTCCTAATGTGGAAGCAGAGGCCGAGCCATAGACAGGGCTACCATAATCTAGGGCTGAGAGGATGGTAGCTCTGTAGAACAGTAAAAGCGTTTTAGCGCGATCTGCGCCCCAATGGACTCGTGCGACTGTTTTCAGAACATTCATTCTCGGAGGCAACGTGCCTTTAAGCAGGCAATGTGAATCTTACAATTGAGGTGAGTATCAAAGATTAAACCAAGGAAGGATGTGGAAGGATCTGAATATTAGAATGTCCCATGGTGAGAGTAATGGACTGTTTACGTAAATGTCGAACATTTCTATAGAATACAACGGCGTTAGTCTTTTCAGCAGAAAATTGAAAACCAGCAGTGGATGCCCAAGAGTGGATGTATTTTAGAGTAATTTTGAGCCGCCGTTGTATGTGATTCAGACTGGGAGAAGTATAATTTATTGCGAAGGCGTCCACATACAAGCTATACGATATTTCAGGTGGGAGGCTGCGTATGACACTATTGATCGCCATAATAAAGAGTAAGCTGCTAAGGGAACATCCTTGTGGTATTCCATTAATTTGTGACATAATGGCCGATAGGAGACCATTATTTTTGACCTGGAATGTACGGTTAGAGAGAAAAATGTTGTAAAAAGCAGGGAAGAGGACCCCGCATCTCATATTCTTGTTCAATTTTTAAAATCCGGTGTCTCCATGTAGTGTCATAAGCCTTAGCAATGTCAAAAAATATTGCCACTGTGGGTGGGTTCTTGGAGAACCCATCACGTATTTGGTGTTCAAGGCGAATAAGTGAGTGCAGTGTAGAACGGCCAGGGCGGGAACCATTCTGATATGGGGATAGGAGGGCATGTGACTCAGCGTAATGTAAAAGTCGAGGATTGATCATTTTTTTGCAGAGGCATGAGGTAAGCACAATCGGTCTGTAATTTGTGGGAAGCGACTATGATCTTTTACAGGCTTCGGTACGGGTATAGTGTAAGCATGCCGCCAAGACGGTGGGAAGTAGTTACTTATCCAAAACTGATTGTACAGTTGTAAAAGATGTTGTAGCGCACGTGGATGGAGGTGACGGATGAGAGCGTACGAGAATCCATCCGGGCCAGGAGTAGTGTCTGTACACAGGTCGAGCACAGGTCGCAATTCAGGAATTGAAAAAGGGGTGTTATATTGTGTTTTCCCGCTATGAACAGATAGCGGGCGAGATTCCTCCATACATTTATAACGAAGAAATTGACGAGGCAATGACTGGTCTGATGTGACGTGACAGAAATGTTTGGCATGTATGGCAGCGATGTCAAGGGGGTCATGTGTAAGCGAGTCCGAGGCAGAGTCTTTGAGTGGAGAGAGTGGAGGCCGTACAGTGCGTCCGTTGATACTGCGAAACTTTTTCCATAAAGTAGAGAGAGGTGGCGGGAATTGAAGGACGAGATATATGATCGCCATGAAAGTATCTTGTTGTCAAGGATACTGCGTTTGACAACTGCACATATCTTGTTATAGAACATTTTAAGGGCAATTTTTTCAATAGTGATGGTTATAAGGTCAAAGTAACGATTAGTGGAAAAAAGTCGGGGGGAAACAGTCTTTAAACGCCGCTGCCTAACACTCAGACGCTTAAGAAGGCGTTCCACACGATGCTGGAATTTATCATTGGGCTAGAGTGGGCGTCCACCAAGGGACCTGGGGAGGGTGCGTCAGCGAGGAGGTAAGCGGGATATGAGTGCGAGCAATGGAGTTCAGAAAGGACGAAAAATAATCAAAATTGTGTGCAGGGGAGGAGGTAGGGGAGAAGTCCGAAACGTCTGCAGAGGAGTGCGTATAAGACGTCCAATCGGCTTTTGAGAGATTATAACTCGATATTTGAGGGGAGGATGCAGGGCACAAATACTTAAGGAGTATAGGGTAGTGGTCGCTGGAGAAGCGATCCTGTAAAACTGACCAGTCAAATAGGGGAGCTGCGTCATCCGAAGCAAAGGAAAGATCAACAGCGGAAAATGTACAGTGGGTAGCAGATCTGTAGGTGGGGGTGTCAAAGTTGAGACAACAAAGAGTAGAATGAAGGAGATATTTTTCAATTTTATCGCCTGGGATGTCTGTGTTTGGGTTGCCCCAAAGGGGAGAGTGTGCGTTAAAGTCGCCCAGAATAAGGTACGGTGGGGTCAGTTGTTGTACTATTTGATGAAGGTCTGAAGTATTGTAATGACAGGAGGGTTGATTGTAGGAGGAGCAAACAGTCAAGGAAGGAAGGTTTGTTCATGAAATGGAGACGGCAGTTGTTTGAAAAGGGTAGGGGTCAAGGGTGACAGGAACAAATACGCACTTATAGTGCACAAGGATCCTGGCCTTTTTTCGTTCGGAGATGTCGAAGGGGTTATAGGTGGAGCCTAGCAGCAACAGTATAGTGCCTGGGGGGGGACAACAAAATTTGCCTACCATGTTGGAGGCAAATGCATAATGGTGATATAATTAAGTAATCGTTTGTAATTCTCCATTACGGAGGCGAGTTTTGGTAATCTGTTTAGATTCCATTGCAAAACATGTTACTATGCCATCAACCGTTAATAGGATTGTGTTACAGAGATTTGACTACCATGTGGTTCTGGTAACACCACTGTGTCAGTCGCTTTTTGTTTTTAGCATGCGGTAGAAGCCTAACTTTTTATTGAATAGATGGTAATTTTAACGTAATTGTGGGGGTTTCTTTGCCGGCCAAGCTAGTTTTTGTTTAGCTTTGTGACTTACCAGTTTTTTACTCGTACCCAAAGTTGCGGGGCAGTAGATACTCTCGGAAAAAAGACAAACTAGGCCTGTGTATCCAGCTCAGTTCCAGTACTTGCACTGCTGCGGTCGTTCACCCCGGTGTTGGCAGAGGGCGGGGGCCTGGGTAGCAGACGCAACATTTTTACTATTCTGTATTTTTGACTTTATAATCAAACTTCCAAAATCTTGTCTTCCCCATGCTTTATCAAGATTACTTTCAAACTCCCTTATTTGATCGGAATAGACTACATAACTGGGGCCAGTGCGTTCCACTCAGTTTACCACTCTATCACAAAAGTGAGTTCTTTGCCCATTCTCAAGCCTATTGCTTCTTTGTAAATTTTCTTTGAGTGTCCTCTCGTTCTTGTTCCCTCCCGCATCAAGAAGATTACCTTCACACACATCCTCATCATACTTGCCTCGACTATCTTAAAAGTCCTCTATCATATCCCCTCTCTCTCTCCTATATTGCCAGTGTCGGAAGCTCCCAGTGCCCTCAACCTCTGGCTCATAGCCCAGCGTTCTTCAACGTTGGTACAGTAGCTTGCTAGCTCTACCTATTGCACTTTCTCCACTGCTTCTATATCCTTTCCCATATACAGTATTGAGCCCTCACCTGGTTGCCATATTCCAGGTGCGGCCTAAACCAGCGCTGTTATAGAGATTCCTGAAGATGTCTTCGTCAAGTGACACAAATCATCCTCCTTATCGAGCCCTACAATTATATTGGCTTTGTTATCTTTTCCGCTAAATGTTCTGAAGAAATTTTAACCTTATTGGTCTATCACTACTCCCTATATCCTTTTCTGCATTCACTTCCTCCATCGCTTCATACATACTGTATCCTACCTTGTCGCTTCCAATCCGCATGTACAGTACTTGCATTTTTTGGATGAAACAGCATTAAAAATGCTCAGACCATCCCTTCATGCCATCCACATCTCCTTGAAGCAAAACCACATCTTCCTTTACTCCTCACTCTTCTATACAAGCTTAGTGTCCTCCGCATACAGGTATACCTCACTTCATTAGTTATAACTTCAGGTAAGTCGTTAATTAAATATAAAGAACAGTAGTGGTCCCAACAAGGATCCGGATGGCGAACCTCCACTTTGTAATTTCCCTCCACCCCGAGACTATTCCATTCCCCAGCACCCTCTGTATACGATCTTTCCGGAAGGCTTCTATCCATTTCACACATGTCCTCCCCCTATATTATAGCTTGCTAACTTTCTCTATTAACCCTTGATGTGGGACCTTATCGAAGGCCTAATATTAAAACCACAATTTGTTAGTAGCCTCTATATCTATATATATATATATCTATATATATATATACTATATTAATATATATATATAATAGATAGATATATATATATACATATTTATATGTTATAACATATATGTCTATATATATTAATAGAAGCTATTTAGAGAAACTTTATATGCATTCTTACAATCTATTGTATATTATATGGCACTATACATTATTTTTACAATGGAGACACAAGGGTTAGGTGTAGAATATTATCCTTTAATCAGTCAGCCATATTGGCTTATACAAGGCACCAATTTTAAAACACCATATATAAAGGTGGAGGGGGCAAAGATTTACCCAACAACTATTCGAAGCTTGACTTAAACTATTAGAAAACGACAAAGATATCGGACAATGAATAGGAAAATATGCCCCCTGTGTAAAAAATGAACACTGAATGAGGAAATTGACCACTTGCGAGATTCGTTCTATAAGGAAGGTAGTCGGGAACCCAGATCCAAAATATATAGTGTGAGGCCTACAATTATAAACCAGGAACTACTACAAGGATGATGATGCCCAAACCATCTCAAAAGTGTTCTTTAATATCACAGTCACAGCTCTCCAGCACATCCCCAACCCACAATGGCTCTCATACTTCTGGATTGGTATGTCTATCTAACAAGGTAAACCCACACGCGGTACTGCCGGTAAATACTTAAATGAGACTAACCGTTCTCCAAATTAATATGAACAGTCAACCTTAACCTCAAATTATGTGAACGCACTACAAGTTGTTTGCTGACGACCTCTGCTATTACATCCAGCATACACGTAAGTCAACACAATCAACGACACTCAAGCATCTCCAAAAAAATATCAACATTTTAGCATCTACTCCTCCTCTTGGCGGTCTAAAAGTTCGCAACCAACACGGGGGTTCCATGCTAAATTTAAGCATGGACTCGAGCTACAAAAACATGCTATATATCATCTTAGATGGACATGTTTTAAGTACAGTATTATTCACACAAAAGACCTAGGGGTTACCATTAAGACACTAAATTAAGAGGCCATGCACACATTCGAGAAACCGTGGATAAAGCTGGAGGAGTATAGCTACAAACCTAACTAAAATCTAACAGATGCCGCCTAACTTCCTTTATAATCTCCCTCATCATTCTCCGACATCAGACAAGGACTTGACTTTGCTTATCCTGTTTGGAATACGGGTTTTCAAGCCTTCAAGGCGATCTTAATCTTCTAGAGTCTGTGCCAGTCACGTCGGTGGAACGAAACCAAGCTAACCAACCACTCAAGTCTCACTTTATCATGAACGTCTCTCTAATAAACCTGTTTTCAAATTAAAGGCAGATTGTTTGAGGACCAACAGTATTCAGTGGTTACAAAATAGTCCATAAGGCTCTAGCCCAGGAACCATACCAGCCCCGGATATGTGATTATATATAATATTCCCCCCCGAAACACGGGGGTTTTGGGCCGAAAAACGTTCACGCCTAGGGGGGCTACCGTCTCTTTATTATTCTGACTGCTTCCGCATTCCCGCGCATCCCCAAGCGTAGGATGTGTTTCTTACCCTGTAGAATGGCGTTAAGTAGAGGCCTCCTCTAAGTAACCGGGTTTAGTTGTGATGATGATTTCATTGGAGATAACTTTATGGCAAAAGCAGCCACTTTACAAGACTTTTCA
>CM064568.1:1817095-1829595 GCA_032716605.1 Paralithodes platypus
GGCCGGGCGGAGACAAATTGGGCTTGTCTCCTTGCATGTGTTTAGCCTCAGTTCACCTAGCTGTAAATAGGTACCTGGAATAAGTGGACGACGTTGTGACGTCCCATCTGGGGTTGGCAAAAATGGTACAAGGCGAGATGGGTATCATATGGTTCACCTAAGCTGATGGCTACCTAAGCCTTCGGGCGAGACGGTACCGTCTATAGTGAGAATGGTACCATACAGATCCACCCTAAGCCTTCGTTTCCGATGTCGCCAATTGGCTAAAATACAGACTACACACACATCCACAGCCATTCCAGCAGTACATAAAACACTTAACATGCATTTCACACAATACATTCCCAGTTAAGGAGGCGCGATAATAATGAGCTTAGCTCGCATTGCGTGGATTCCCCTTGACGAACAAGTAACTGAATAACACACACATACACCTGTACACACCCACGCGCACGCTCATACACCCACACCCACGTACACCCTACACCCCCCCCCCCCACACACTGATATAATATGAATTGTAAGTAATTAAAATGTAAAACTTGCAAACTAAACAAACCAAAATTGGGACAAGGACAATATAAAGTTAAATTAAATTATCAAAATCGCTATGTGGAAACAACGTTTACTAAAATGAAAATTATTAAATAAAAGAACACAATCCACCACATAGGGTGTACATTACTACATGAGCAAGTTAATCTGTTTCCCAAGCAAACTAATCGCACATATAACAACGCACTATCGTCACGTTAAAGGAAGTAGTCAAGTTTGGGAAGTCCGGGACGTTCTGGCAAATTTTACTAAACTCTGCATGAATAAAGAAACTATATGTTAAATGTCAAAATTATTTAAAATCAAATTTGCAACATGACAAGACATTAAAATAGTACAAAATACAAATATTGATAAGATATCTATACTATTACAAAATAATATATAAAATACAGTACAGCACTCACTAACGATAGTGCTATCGGGTAGGTACCTGTAAGCATAGCATGCCTCAAGTGACCCCTATCAATAACTACCCTACAAATAACCTACATTTATAGCACAAATAAACTAAGGAAATCGCAAAAGTAAGCAATTGATACTATCGACAATGAATACATATAATATAAAGAGAAATAATTGCAAAATATGAAGTAACAACAGATTTAAACAAAGAGTACTCTTTTAACAAGAACAATAAATTTAAAAAATCATCAATATTAATATTAATAATAATAATATGAGTTATTTTGCTACTCCCTTATTTTGGGATGTCTACTTGTTATATTGTACTTAATCAACTTATGAAACCATTGAGGGTTGAAATTGAATGCCAGGGGCCCCCTTATACCAATCAAATTTGTGACTCGATGATGTTGGTGCTAGACCTTTTTGTTATCATTATTCTCTCTCTCTCTCTCTCTCTCTCTCTCTCTCTCTCTCTCTCTCTCTCTCTCTCTCTCTCTCTCTCAGTTTGTTTTGAGGCCAATCATTGCAGGAATCGTGTTATTACGTATACCTCGCCCCATCATCGCCTTCCCCTCATGTAATTTGCTATATATCTATCTATCTATCTATCTGTTTATCTATCAAGAATTGTTTATGTACAGAACACAGAACCAACTAGGCTATGCGCTAAGGACTTTTAGCTTAATGTTTATTACATAAATAACTCTGTAAAAAGTGTATACAGTATAATTATATCTTTTTATGAAATAAAATGATGACTGACTGACTGACTATTTATCTATCTATATATATATATGTATCTATATATATCTATTTATCTATCTATCTATCTATCTACACACACACACACACACATACATAATCACCAACACACATGTAACTCGGTTAACAAACCCCAGAGCTTAATCAACACACTATAAAATCCAATTAGCGCTTCGCAATTTTGGCGGAACTCGGAAAAACGCCAATCGAACCTCCTTACGACTCCCTAAAAATATAATAACGAGGATAATACAAGTACCGTACGAGTGTGGCCAGTACTGCAGGCCACTAACGAACTGTTGATATTAACAGCACTCCAGGATATAACACTGGGGAGGAGGAATAAACAGACCCAATTATAGAGGTTAGTTAAAGGGATTAGTGTTGGTTTTTTGGTCTATGTATTTGTCTAGTAATATATATATATATATATATATATATTTTTTTTAAAGAGACAATGAACGGAGGAAGGAAAAACACGAAAAAAAAAAAAAAAAAGTTTCCTCGCTAGACTTCCATCAAGCTTACAAAAACACCCCCTAGATCCACTTTGAAGATAAATTTGTACATTTTTCGGTAAACAAATGTCCTGGTCGATTCCTTCTAAAATTATAGGCTCGCTATTGCTCGCCAGGAAAAATTAAGTGAGTTAAAGAAACTGGCGAATGAAATGAAGTGAATAAATCGGACCAAGGACGGTAATTGATAAGAGGAATAATGAACTAATTTATATCGTAGAGAAAACCAATAAGTCTGCAATATAATGAAGGTTAATTAATGAGGTGATTTATCGCTTGGTTTCCCTAATTAGGTGGTCGCTTTGTGGCGGCTGGCTGACACTCCGAGGTTAATGACAGACCTAACCCTTTATTGTGGCAGAGAGAGAGAGAGTGAGAGTGAGAGTGAAAGTGAGAGAGAGAGAAAGAGTGAGTGAGTGAGTGTGTGTGTGTGAGTGAATGTACTTTTTTTTTTTTTTTTTTTTTTTTTTTTGCGTGGTGTAAATGTGTGTGTGTGTGTGTGTTTAGGTGGGTGGGTACAAATATAATAATACATTGATAATCTCTCAACCTTGGGTGTATGAGTGCGTATGTTTGTTATTTTGACTTATCATTCCATATTGTTGTTTACCTGTCTGTCTGTGTTTGTGGAGGATGCTGGGCCACTCCCGGAAGTAAAGGACACTAACATCAATATAATGAAGTCAATAACATCAACTAAAGAAACACACTGCTTTGTTGTCATTAACTCTAAATATTAAGACACAGACCGAAGGAGAATTATATTATATTATATTATATTATATATTATGGATATTGATGTCCAGCTTAGAACTTACACATATATATAATACATAGATATGCATTGACCTTTTCATACGTGCACACATACATATCCCCACACAGTCCTGTTCAGTGAGGCCGTACACATCTCTGCCCTCCACTGATTGGTTGAGTCAATAATTGGCTGAAGTGATTGACTTACATAACTGTCTGATTGGCCCACTTACTGACCATTTCGTTTACTGATTGGTTAACAAGTTCTCTAAATGCATGGCAGAATAAATGTTTAATTGTGATTATTATTGACAAAATGTGTAGTTAACATATGTTCTCACTTAACCCTTTCAGTATACATTTTTGTATTTTAGCTATCATTAGAAGATTTTATTCAGCCTAAAAAGGACGTTTATCAATCAAAAGAGTAAGGTCTATCTCAATTAACCCTCCAATGCCACTCTATGCTTATTACAATAATCTAGTAATAGTCGGAATAACATGAATAAATGCGTTATAGTATATTGAAAGGGTTAATGCCGTAAGTAAGTGATAATAACATTCCTTATTCCTTGGTAACTTGCTGACTGACTGGCATCCTCCCTCGACTGACTCTTAACCCTTCCAGTACCGGCGACGTGTGTTAGATTGTATTCTATAGGTGGCGCCAACGAACGTGACAATTTTCTTGACCCTTTAACTTCTCATAACTCAAAAGGGCCTAGAGCAAACTGGCTGTAAATATCCACACCTATTTCCTGGTGGGCTCTTCCCTAATGATATAAATGTCAGCTCTATTGCTTTCATTCATTTTGAGTTAAGAGAAGTTAAGGGGTCAAGAAAATTGTCAAGTTCGTTGGCGCTACCTATAGCTATATTAAGATGATATTATGCAGCTTAGGAAGGACTTGTGCTAGCTAAAAAGGTTGGTTGAGATAGTTTGATAGCTAGAGGTCCTTCCTAAGCTGAATAGAATCGTCTAGCAGTTGCCAGAATATGCTAAAAGGGACGTCCCTGGTACTGTACGGGTTAACCAATACAGTACCAGGGCTGTCCTTTTCACTTTACTTTAGGCTGGCTGCTGTTAGACGATTTTCTTCAGTTTATGAAGGGCCTCCACCAATTAACAGCCTTCGAACTATCTGAATTAACCCTTTTTACGACCACAGATCCTTCTTAAGCTGCATAAAATTGTCTAAGTATGGGTAGAATAATACACAAAATACGTCGCCTCTGACTGCCGACTTTCTTGGCCATTGTAATTATGCGGAGCCGGTGTACTGACTGACTGACTGACTGACTAACTAACTGACTGACTGACTGACTAATTGACTGACTGACTGACTGATTGACTAATTGACTGACTGACTGACTAATTGACTGACTAACTGACTGACTGACTGACTGACTGACTTATGGAGTGTATAACCAAATTAGCAGACTGACTGAGCGGAATGATTGTGAGTGTGGCTGAGTGAACATGATTGACTCACTAGGCAGCACTCCAGGACGTCATAACCCACTCACTCACTCACTCACTCACTCTTTATTAATTCACTCAATAACTAACTAACTGATTTAAGGGGAGATTTGCATTTATTTGTTTATTTATTTATTTATTTTTTCATTAATATTTGTTTTCCTCTCTAGACCTTCATCAAGCTTTAAAAATGTCCCCTTCGAGATGAATGTGTATATATACTGTATATAATTATGGCCAACTGTACCGGGGATTCCTGCCCGTCACTATACTCCCCCCCCCCCCCCCCCCCTTCATCATGTAAACATTACCTGTCCCCCTCCCTATCAACCCATTCCAAACTTTGTCCTTGCCTTTCCAAATTGTCCCATTACTCGGAAAATAACTTGGTAATCTCGTAAGGAGGCGTCTATGGGGAGAGTCGCGAAATGATGAGAGAGAGAGTACCTGACTCACTGAGTGAGTGAGTGACTGTGTGAATGAGTATGTGCGTGCGCGTGTGCGTGCGTGTTACTTCCACTACCCATCCTATTATTAATTAACTTTCCAAACTACGCTCTCAATCTTAGTCTCAACCTCTCCCTGGAGGTGCCGATATATAGGCAAGAGGAGTGACTAGAGGAAGAAGTGAGAGGGGAAGAAGGAGAAGAAGTAACTTGCATGAGTATAGCGGGAAAATGAGTAAGTGCAGGTGTGTGTGTCTGTCTGTCTGTCTGTCTGTCTGTGTGTGTGTGTGTGTGTGTGTGTGTGTGCTATTTTTATATGGAGAGACATAAGAGATAATTTGCATATAGACATGTTTGGCGTATGTATGCAAGTTCATTTAGCATATGATTATTTTTTTTTTTAATTTGCATATTATTATTATGACCTGCCAATATTGTAAGCGCTGCTCTCAGGTGGCATGCTGGTCGGGGGTGTGTAGAGGGAAATTATGATCTTATGCTTGTACACTCGCGCTAATAAGTGATGTCTCGTCGGCACCAAGTATATTTCGATCAATAATTGGTATCAGCAATATCTAAGCTTCATTTCTTCATATCGAGTGAAATATACAAACATGTTCTTACACTTACCCGCCCTATTCAACATCTGACAGACATTAATACAGCACAGAGCAAGCCAAACGTAATAACAGCTGGGACATGACTTATTAGCGCGACCGTACACTCGGATGCCATAGTTTCTAGCCCACTCATATGAATTCGTAGACCTCTTATGTTTGTCTGTATGCAATTATAACTATTGAATTGATTTTTGGATATATTTTGCTTTTCAATAAATATTATATATAGTTTTGTAGTTGATTTATAGAAAATTATATTCATAAATTCGTTTCCATATTAATATACAGTATACTTCCATAATTAAAAACAAAAATTGAAGTCCAGGAATTGTATAAAGGGCGAGAGACTATGGTATCCGAGTGTACCGTACTATGGTATCCGAGTGTACCGTACTATGGTATCCGAGTGTACCGTACTATGGTATCCGAGTGTACCGTACTATGGTATCCGAGTGTACCGTGCTATGGTATCCGAGTGTACCGTACTATGGTATCCGAGTGTACCGTACTATGGTATCCGAGTGTACCGTACTATGGTATCCAAGTGTACCGTACTATGGTATCCGAGTGTACCGTACTATGGTATCCGAGTGTACCGTGCTATGGTATCCGAGTGTACCATGGTATCCGAGTGTACCGTGCTATGGTATCCGAGTGTACCGTGCTATGGTATCCGAGTGTACCGTACTATGGTATCCAAGTGTACCGTACTATGGTATCCGAGTGTACCGTGCTATGGTATCCGAGTGTACCGTGCTATGGTATCCGAGTGTACCGTGCTATGGTATCCAGAGTGTACCGTACTATGGTATCCGAGTGTACCGTACTATGGTATCCGAGTGTACCGTACTATGGTATCCGAGTGTACCGTACTATGGTATCCGAGTGTACTGTACTATGGTATCCGAGTGTACCGTGCTATGGTATCCGAGTGTACCGTGCTATGGTATCCGAGTGTACCGTGCTATGGTATCCGAGTGTACCGTACTATGGTATCCGAGTGTACCGTACTATGGTATCCGAGTGTACCGTACTATGGTATCCGAGTGTACCGTGCTATGGTATCCGAGTGTACCGTGCTATGGTATCCGAGTGTACCGTGCTATGGTATCCGAGTGTACCGTACTATGGTATCCGAGTGTACCGTACTATGGTATCTGAGTGTACCGTACTATGGTATCCGAGTGTACCGTACTATGGTATCCGAGTGTACCGTGCTATGGTATCCGAGTGTACCGTACTATGGTATCCGAGTGTACCGTACTATGGTATCCGAGTGTACCGTACTATGGTATCCGAGTGTACCGTACTATGGTATCCGAGTGTACCGTACTATGGTATCCGAGTGTACCGTGCTATGGTATCCGAGTGTACCGTGCTATGGTATCCGAGTGTACCGTGCTATGGTATCCGAGTGTACCGTGCTATGGTATCCGAGTGTACCGTACTATGGTATCCGAGTGTACCGTACTATGGTATCCGAGTGTACCGTACTATGGTATCCGAGTGTACCGTACTATGGTATCCGAGTGTACCGTACTTACACAATACTTTACTTATAGACATCCTAGAAACTTGATTAGCATGAGTTAGTATAAAGTGCTTGTTCTAATGTAAATAGAACCTTTTGTTTACCCTATTTACGTATTTAGTTATGATTTAATTCGTTTTTACTTTCGTAATGATTTGTACAAACTATGAGACAGATAGTAAGTAATATATAATTCATGTCAGTATTCTGTATTCAGTATTCAGTATTGTTTTATTGCGAAATGATTGTTATTGATTGCAGAGGAAGTTATATGTATATTTAGTTTATTTGTATGCTAATAAAGATAAATTGCGTGTGCGTGTGTGTGTGTGTGTGTGTGTTGAGAGAGAGAGAGAGAGAGAGAGACAGAGAGAGAGAGAGAGAGAGAGATAAACTGGTGATATAGCAACACTGTGGTACAATACCGGTCACAGATAGTTAGTGACCAACCAACTTGTTACAGTGATCACTCCACTGTTACACAAGGACAAAGCTGACAAAGGAGGGAGGTGGGGGTGGGGGGGGGGGGGGGGGGGGATAAGCCTTACTGGATGTCTGTAAACCCACGTCAATAAAACCCCTGAAAGGATAACATAAACTTTGCCTCTTCATAATTGCCGTTGTTATCGCTGGTGTGACTCCACCATTACGTACTCTCTCATATACACAGCCTTGCTTTCGCATGCTTAACCTCTTCCTGTTATTTTAAGGGGAGATTTCCACTCGAGGGATTTTTTTTCTTGACCCCTTTCTCCCTCATGCTTAGCCCCATTGTTTTTCTAATTTTAAGACGTTTGCCCCATTATTTTGACGATTTTAAGGACTTTCAACCCATTTCTGTCAATTTTAAGACCTTTCGTGCCATTTAGGTGTCGATTTTATCCTGGCGAGCGATAGCGAGCCTGTAATTTAAGAGGAACCGGTTTTCAGCCGGGACATTTTTCTACCGAAAAATGTACAAATTTATCTTGAAAGGGAGTCAAGGGGGTGTAATTTCAAGCTTGATGGATGTCTGAGAAACACACTAAAAACCTCCCCTTAAGTCCTTCAAACACTGCCATGGATTCAAATATTTATACTCCTGTGAACCTTTATCCAGAAGGATGTCTCGCTTAGGATTTTTTTTTTATCCGGCTTCCCTTTCCCCTAAAAATAAAAAAAAAATAAAAATATATATACCGTATATATATATATATATATATATATATATATATATATATATATATATATATATTACTGTATATATATGTCAGTAAAAGGAAGTACTGTACCGGTAGGCTGGTGATGTGGACTATTACCTTGTACTGGCCTTACCTACTTTTACTGTATCCCCCCTCTCTCTTTCTCCCCCCCCCCCCTCTCTCTCTCTCTTTCTCCCCCCCCCTCTCTCTCTCTCTTTCTCCCCCCCTCTCTCTCTCTCTCTCTCTTTCTCCCCCCCCTCTCTCTCTCTCTCTTTCTCCCCCTCTCTCTCTTTCTCCCCCTCTCTCTCTTTCTCCCCCCCTCTCTCTTTCTCCCCCCCTTCTCTCTCTCTCTCTTCTCCCCCCCCCCTCTCTCTCTCTTCTCCCCCCCCCCCCCCCCCCCTCTCTCTCTCTCCCTATCCCTACACCATCGCCGATTCAGATTGATAATTCAGATGTTCTAAGCAATATCACCGTTACAGAGAGAGAAGTATTGAAAAATTAGATAAACTCAAGGTAAATAAAACGCCTGGACCTGATACAATCTCGCCTAGAGTTCTAAAGGAAGCTAAGGATGAGCTCTCCAAACCACTGACATTGCTATTCAATGAATCCTTGCAGTCTGGGACTATGCCTGATCAGTGGAAGCTAGCCAACGTAACACCGATATTCAAAAAAGGAAGCAAATCCCTACCCAGTAACTATCGTCCAATTAGCTTAACCTCAATTGTATGTAAAATGCTAAAAATGGTCATAAGAGACAGACTCGTAAATCACTTTGAGGCAAATAACTTACTTAAAGATACTCAACACGGCTTTCGTAAAAAACGTTCCTGTTTAACAAATCTCTTGGACTTCTTCCACGATATCCTCAACCTCTACGATGAGAGTAAAGCTGTAGATATTATATACCTTGATTTTCAAAAGGCCTTTGACAAAGTTCCCCACAAACGTTTACTGCTAAAACTAAAAGCGCATGGAATACAAGACGGTGTGTTGAAATGGATAGAAAATTGGCTCAGCGACAGAAAGCAAAGAGTAGTCATAAACGGTAAGGCATCTAAATGGACCAATGTAAGTAGCGGGTACCCCAGGGATCGGTACTAGGACCAATTATCTTTCTAATTTACATCAACGACATAGATGAGGGTCTCACCTGTACAATCTCAAAATTGCTGACGATACAAAAATTGCAAATAGCGTACTCTCAAAAGAACAAGTTGACGATATGCAACACAATCTAGATAAATTGTCATGTTGGGCCCAAATTTGGCAAATGAGTTTCAATGCGGATAAATGTAAAGTACTACATATCGGATACCTAAATGAGAAAGCAAACTATTCGATGAATGGCACTCAGCTTAAGAATGTAAACAGAGAAACCGATCTGGGAGTAACAATATCGAGTAACCTAAAACCGAGTCAACAATGTTCAGAAGTTGTTAAGAAGGCAAACAAAATAATTGGCTTTATAGGCAGGTCATTTGAGCATAAATCCAAAGAAGTTATCCTAACCCTTTACAATTCCTTAGTCCGCCCTCTTCTGGAATACTGCGTTCAATCCTGGTGCCCTTATTACCAAAAAGATATAAACAAGCTAGAACGAGTTCAACGTAGAGTTACCAAAATGATACCTAGCCTAAAGAACAAACCATATGAAGAGCGTCTTAGAGAATTAAATCTATTTCCTTTAACCCAGCGCAGATTAAGAGGTGACTTAATTCAAGTGTTCAAAATCATCAAAGGCATCGACAATATGAACTGTAGTAATTACTTCACTATCGACCAATCTAATTAGACGCGGGGAAACGGTTGCAAAATTATTGGTAAATCTTTTAACTCACACGAATCTAAGAATTTCTTCTTCAATCGAGTTGTCAACTTGTGGAATGGGCTTCCCCGAGACGTTATACACTGCAGCACCGTTGATTCATTTAAACTCCGCTTAGACAAATATCTCGCATCAAACCCGCGACTGACTGCGTTTGTAAATGAATAACTTTATTTTATCACCCCCTCAGTTACTAACCCATCTGTCCCCTACTAACTTCCTAATCCTGCCACGGACATTAGTTCCAGGGCAGTAGTTCCCTTTCCAATGTTCCCTTACCCACTCTAAACCACTGTTTGGACACTTGATGCTCAGTGTTTTGGAGGACAAGCAGCCTAGAAGGGTCACTAGACCTGTTGTTGCTTGATTTCCTTTGTACTCCTTTGTACTCTCTCTCTCACTCACTCACTCTCTCTCTTTCTCCCCCCCTCTCTCTTTCTCCCCCCCTCTCTCTCTCTCCCCCCCCTCTCTCTCTCTTTCTCTCTCTCTCTCACACACACTCTCTCTCTCTCTCTCACACTCTCACACACTCTCTCTCTCTCTCTCTCTCTCACTCACTCTCACTCACTCTCTCTCTCTCTCACTCTCTCTCTCTCTCTCTCTCTCTCTCTCTCTCACTATATTAACATGCAGGATAGGTTCGATGGACTATTTATCTTCCTTCTTATTCCAGTCTCTCTCCTTGGCTCCTCTTTCCCTTTCCATCACTTCATTTGACTCTATATTTTATCCTTTGCGGCATGGTATTGTAAGACATTCTTGATGGGTTAACGTTTATGAATGATGTACGTCTAATAATAATAATAATAATGCTTTCTATTGGTTTCAGTCTGGTGTGTGAAAAGTTATATCATACAAATAAGTACCGTATTTTTTTTATTTTTTTTATTTTCCCTTAAGCCTCTGCCTCTGTATTATTTGTTTTGTCTTTCATTTTTTGTTTCTTTGTTTTGTCTTTCATTTTTTGTTTATTTGTTTTGTCTTTCATTTTTGCACGTTGTCTTGATTTGCTCTTCCGTCTCTCTAGTATTTGGTTTTCGCTCTGATTTCTTCCTTAGCCCACCTTTCCTTGCCGGCTTAGTTACCTATTATGACAAACTATCTTGACCTACTCGTGTTGATTGTCTATCTTTCTGATATACCGGTACCTCTTCACGACCATTTGTCAAGCATATTATTTCTACTCATCTATTTGGTAAGTTAACTTTAGCTATGTACAGTCGAGGTTATTAAGTGTTGTCATAGATTCCAGTGGTTTTCGCTCATAAAGTGGTATTGGTACCTTTTTAGTTACTGGGAAAAGTGCTTATCCCTCAGAGTATTAGTCAGTGTCCAAAACTTTGTGAAATATCTGACAACACTTATTAACCTCGACTGTACCAATCCATACCAATCACTCTAACCCAGGAATTAACCGATTTTCCCAGTCTTTCTTCTACTCAACAAGTAAGCTCCGGAACACTCCCTCAATCTGTCTTTCCCTTAGCCTATGACTTGAACTGTTTCGAGCTCCGTGTTTCCAGACAGTTTGACACTAACGTACCTTGAATTTTGCTCTATATCACTTTCAACTTTAGGAGGGGGGAGGGGTGGGGGGGGCACTTGTTACAGGCAACTTTGCCTTTTGTCTCCTTCATACACATAGAATAATACCCTACATCGTCGTTCACTTCCTTCCTCTCTCTCCCACTCTCTCTCTCTCTCACACACACACACACACACACACACACACACACACACACACACACACACACACACACACACAGACCAGATCCATCACAATATCTGCCTCATACTTTTGAAGATAAATTGGTGGCCTGGCCCAAATCCTGTACACTGATAAGCCGCCTCCCGACCTATGTAACCAACCACACTGTATAGCTACACACACAAATACACACACACTCACTCTCTCTCTCTCTCTCTCTCTCTCTCTCTCTCTCTCTCTCTCTCACACACACACACACTGTGCAAGTTGCTGTCACGTTTTCTTGTGAACAAGGTTTAATTTTTAGAATGTTATCTCAAGAAACTGTATTGTCTGTATTTATGTTATGTTTAGTAGCATATTGCACTTGGCTAAGACATTGTTATTATGTGCCCAAATGTAACTGAATTTTGGTATTGCAGTATTGATTTTATGATTAGTAAAATAGGCCCATATTTCACATGGCCAAAACATTGCCATTTTGTGTTCAATTTTAACTGAGCTATTGTAACAATTATTGTATCAACATGTGTAATTGTCTGTCCGCATCCACTGAAGGGGGCGGGAAATAAATGTTATAAAGTCAAGTGATAAATCTACCTAACCATCAACATTACAAGTTCTCTACAGTCTCACAGTGACATAGATTGTATAATAAAGCTAAGATATCGTAATATTGAGCAAGGTTTTCAATAGTGGTTATATAG
>CM064568.1:1832095-1844595 GCA_032716605.1 Paralithodes platypus
CCTTCCTTCCTTCCTTCCTTCCTAGTGTTACGTAATGGCAGGGTTATAATGCAAGGCTTGGTGTCTTGTTTGTTACCCTTCCTTCCTTCCTTCCTTCCTTCCTCCTCCCTTCCTTCCTTCCATCCTTCCTTCCTTTGTTCCTTCCTTCGTTCCTTCCTAGTGTACGTAATGGCAGGGTTATAATGCAAGGCTTGGAGTCTTGGTTGCCACTCTTACTTCCTTCTTTCCTTCCTTCCTTCCTTCCTTCGTGCCTTCCTAGTGTACGTAATGGCAGGGTTATAATGCAAGGCTTGGTATCTTGTTTGTTATCCTTCCTTCCTTCCTCCTCCCTTCTTTACCTCCTTCCTTCCCTCTCTCACTCCCACTTGCTCATTCTCTCTACTTCTCATTCACCCCCCTTTCTCTCTCACTCTCCCTCCCTCTCTCACTCCCACTCCCTTATTCTCTCTACTTCTCATTCACCCCCCTCCCTCTCTCCCTCTCCCTCCCTCATTATCTCTACTTCTCATTCACCCCCCTCCCTCCCTCATTATCTCTACTTCTCATTCCCTCCCCCCTCCCCCCTCTTCATTTTACCTCTGCCCCGCTCTTATACGGTCATTACATTTTACCTCTGCCCCTCTCTTATACGGTCATTACATTTTACCTCTGCCCCTCTCTTATACGGTCATTACATTTTACCTCTGCCCCTCTCTTATACGGTCATTACATTTTACCTCTGCCCCTCTCTTATACGGTCATTACATTTTACCTCTGCCCCGCTCTCATACGGTCATTACATTTTACCTCTGCCCCTCTCTTATACGGTCATTACATTTTACCTCTGCCCCTCTCTTATACGGTCATTACATTTTACCTCTGCCCCGCTCTTATACGGTCATTACATTTCTCTCACGCTCCATCTACCCATTTTCCGTCTCACTCATTCCGCCTTCACGCCTCCTCCATCTTCTGTGTGTCCCTCCTCCAGTTCTATAGGTACACTTATAGTCACTCATTTAAGGGGAGCTTTTGAGTTTGCTCCCTGGACCTCCACCAAGCAAAAACAAATATAATTTAATTAATATTAAATTACAGAAACAAATAAAAACAAGACCCCCCCCCCCCCTCGGGCCCCTTCTAGATAAATCTGTATTTGTATTTGTATTTTTTGTTTATATATATACGTTCTGGCCGAAGGCCGGTGCCAATTGCAGGCTCGCTATCGCTCGTTAGGAAATAATCGACACCCAAATGGCACGAAAGGTCTTAAAATCGCCCAACTAACGGAGCGAACTTCTTAAGATAATCTGAGGGAGAAGGGGGTCCAGACAAAAAATACCCTCTTAAGTGAACATTTCCCCATAATGTTGACGTGTGTCTTTCCCCTCGTCTCCCATAGTTCCCTTCCATTAATTTCTTCTGTAGTTTGTGTTTTTCTTTATCCTATAGTTTCCCCTTCTATTAATTTCTTCTGTAGTTATTCTTCTTCTCCTAGTAACCTATAGTTACCCT
Organism: Paralithodes platypus; assembly: GCA_032716605.1. NCBI lineage: Eukaryota > Metazoa > Arthropoda > Malacostraca > Decapoda > Lithodidae > Paralithodes > Paralithodes platypus. Next base: position 1,833,590 of record CM064568.1, read on the forward strand.
CTTTGTGTTCATTAATGCTGTACTGTATCTTTCCCATCATCATATAGTTCCCTCTTTGTGTTCATTAATGCTGTACTGTATCTTTCCCATCATCATATAGCTACCCTCTTTGTGTTCATTAATGCTGTACTGTATCTTTCCCATCATCATATACTTCCCTCTTTGTATTCATTAAGTCTGTGCTGTCTTTCCCATCATCATATAGCTACCCTCTTTGTATTCATTAAGTCTGTGCTGTCTTTCCCATTATCATATAGCTACCCTCTTTGTATTCATTAAGTCTGTGCTGTCTTTCCCATCATCATATAGCTACCCTCTTTGTATTCATTAAGTCTGTGCTGTCTTTCCCATCATCATATAGCTACCCTCTTTGTATTCATTAAGTCTGTGCTGTCTTTCCCATCATCATATAGCTACCCTCTTTGTATTCATTAAGTCTGTGCTGTCTTTCCCATTATCATATAGCTACCCTCTTTGTATTCATTAAGTCTGTGCTGTCTTTCCCATTATCATATAGCTACCCTCTTTGTATTCATTAAGTCTGTGCTGTCTTTCCCATTATCATATAGCTACCCTCTTTGTATTCATTAAGTCTGTGCTGTCTTTTCCATTATCATATAGCTACCCTCTTTGTATTCATTAAGTCTGTGCTGTCTTTCCCATTATCATATAGCTACCCTCTTTGTATTCATTAAGGCTGTGCTGTCTTTCCCATTATCATATAGCTACCCTCTTTGTATTCATTAAGTCTGTGCTGTCTTTCCCATTATCATATAGCTACCCTCTTTGTATTCATTAAGTCTATGCTGTCTTTCCCATTATCATATAGCTACCCTCTTTGTATTCATTACTTATGTATTGTATCCTTCCCATTATCATATAGCTACCCTCTTTGTATTCATTACTTATGTATTGTATCCTTCCCATTATCATATAGCTACCCTCTTTGTATTCATTACTTATGTATTGTATCCTTCCCATTATCATATAGCTACCCTCTTTGTATTCATTACTTATGTATTGTATCCTTCCCATTATCATATAGCTACCCTCTTTGTATTCATTAAGTCTGTGCTGTCTTTCCCATTATCATATAGCTACCCTCTTTGTATTCATTAAGTCTGTGCTGTCTTTCCCATTATCATATAGCTACCCTCTTTGTATTCATTTCTTATGTATTGTATCCTTCCCATTATCATATAGCTACCCTCTTTGTATTCATTAAGTCTGTGCTGTCTTTCCCATTATCATATAGCTACCCTCTTTGTATTCATTTCTTATGTATTGTATCCTTCCCCTCCATTCCTATACTTTCCCTTTATCCAGTTCTTCTGTATTATATGTGTTTCGCCTTACATCTTCTAGTTCCTCATTTATTCCATTATTACATTCCCTTTTCAACATTTCTATTAGAGTTGCGAGTTGTTCTGTATCTGTGTCTTTCCTCTTGTATCTCTCAGTTCCCCTTTTATTCTACGAACACTTAAATATTGTATTTTATAGTTTTAGTTTCGTTTACTTATTAAGGGTTTACAATATTTAACGTGGTTGTACTCTAATTTCGCCACGTAACTTCTGAAATATTAAGCTCTTCGCTTTAATGAAGTGGCCACCTAATGCCTTCCCCTCAGCTCACCACTTTCATAAGGTCGCCAGTATATCACTGGAATGTCTTCATAAGCGGCAGTATAGCCTACTTGAAAACATGATACTGTACTTAGATATAAGTAACTGAGTACAGTGCCACACATGAACTCCTCCCCATGTAGGGAGGGTTACGTAATCAGTGCATGGCCTCATCACCAAGATGTGCAGCCTCTACCAATATAGATGGATCCCTACTGCATGACCTCCAATAACCCTCACATACAGTACATGGTGGCCTGGGGTACCGTGGACACTCTGGGTTGACTAACCCTTTCTCAGAAAAGACCCAGTATTGCTATGGTAGTTTATGAGTTGAGGTCAATGGTAGATCCTTCTTATAGTCTGGCCAACACGATCAACACTCATCCAGGTGCTTCCTGTCGTTGTATCTCCTTACCCAATACTTACGCTCAACTAGCAACCTTGTGGGGATACGTAGATATGTTGTTGCTTGCTCTCCTGTGTAATCCTTTTGTCGTGCTCGTGTACACCCACCTGTCACCTGTACTTGTGCCTCCCCCATGGTTACAAAGGGAGGGAGGCTGGAGGTTGGTCACACTACAGTCCACACATTGAATACTACTGGGGAGAGGGGAGGGGGGTGGGGGGGGGGGGGGGGGCAAAAAGGGGGGGGGGGGGGAGGGGAAAAAGGGAAGCTAGGAGTGGGGAAGGAGAGGGGAGGATGGAGGAAGATGATAAAGGGAAAAGGACGAAGGAGGCAGAGGGAGCAATAGGGAAGGAGGACAGATAGATGGAGAGAGGAGGAGAAGAGGGAGATGGGAGTGGGGAAGGAGAGGGGAGGATGGAGGAAGATGAACAGGAGGAAGGGAAGAAGGAGGCAGAGGGAGGAATGGGAAGGAGGACAGATAGAGGGAGAGAGGAGGAGGAGTAGAAACTGGGGGAGCAAGGAGAGAGTGGGGAAGGAGGGAATGGGGAAGAGAGGGGAAGGATGTGAACAGAGTAAGGGAAGGGAAAAGGGAGGAGAGGGTGAAGAAGCGGGAGAAGGATGGAGGGAGTGGGGAAGGAGGGGGAGAGAGGTGAGAAGGAGGATGGGAGAGAAAAGAAGGAGGGTGTGTGGAAGGAGTACTTTGCAAAAAATAATTAGGGAAGGATGATGAGAGCAAGAACTAAGGGTAAAGGAGAAGCGGAAATTGTGAGGGAGGAAGATGCATGTAGTGGGGACGACAGCTTTCAGAGGGTAGAGGGGGGGGGGGGGTATTTAGTGAAGCAGATGAGGAAATCCGACCATTTGTATAATTAACACCCGGTGAAACACTATATTTGTACAATTAACACCCGGTGAAACACTATATTTGTATAATTAACACCCGGTGAAACACTATATTTGTATAATTAACACCCGGTGAAACACTATATTTGTATAATTAACACCCGGTGAAACACTGTATTGCCAACGTTTCTCTATCTTGCTCAGGTCAAATATAGAAAAGAAGCTGTATAAGTCGAACATTGTCAATAAAGTGCTCCTTCTCAAATGGTGTTTACTGTATAGACTTTCTGTCAACTTTTCTGAGATAGGCTATACTTCTGTCTGAAACTTTGCGAGAGTGGGATGGAACAGATTACCCTCTAACAGGCCAAGGCGGAAAAGTTTAGGAGAATCATTTGTCTTCCAGTGGAGTAGCTCATCACCACCACCACCACCAACAACAATAACAACAACAACAATAACACTAATAACACTAATAACACCATCACCACCATCACCACCACCATCACCACCACCACCACCACCATCATCACCACCACCACCATCACCACCAACAACAACAACAATAACAGGGCGGGTGCCCAACCCCGAAAGGGGTTGAAATAGGGGAGCTATCCCCCCGCCAAAGGCGGCTTTCTAGGACCTTTCCTAGCTGATGCTGAGAGGATTGGGTTCTAGTCATATGGTGATGGGCTGGTCTATCAGAGTGAGAACTGAGCGTCTCTGCCATACCCACAGCTTACTCTGACTGTTCCTTTTACTTATGTATTTCCTAGATCTCAAGTGACGGCGTCTTTTCCGTGGATTGACCTCACAATCTACCAAGATTGGAAGCCAAAGCGTCACATTTTTCATTTGCCCCTCAACTTTCTCTTCATAATTGCTGAGGGGCACAGGGCCCTGGGTGGGTCTATGGTTTCCCGGGCGTTTCCGCACCCTCCTCAGCTCCCCGCCATGGAGTGGCTTCGGTCACCCAGGCTGTATTGTGGTAGGCAGGGAGGGTTCTGTGAGGGCGCTCGGTTATGGCTTTGCTCGGGGCCTTGGGGCTGTTCGGCCAGGCAGCTTGGGGAACAACAACAACAACAACAACAACAACAATAACACTAATAACACCATCACCACCACCATCACTATTTTACCAATAAGACTATCAAACGATCAATTAAATAATTAATTTTCATCTCTTATTTTGATATAACATTTAAGTATACAGAAATACTATAACTGTCGTCACCACCGCCAGCACCACCATTAACACCACCATCTAATCCACCAGCACCACCATTAACACCACCATCTAATCCACCACCACCACCATTAACACACCATCTAATCCACCACCACCACCATTACACCACCATCTAATCCACCAGCACCACCATTAACACCACCATCTAATCCACCACCACCACCATTAACACCACCATCTAATCCACCACCACCACCATTAACACCACCATCTAATCCACCACCACCACCATTAACACAAACACTACTGACACAACCACCACCATTAACACTTTTAACGCTACTAACACCATCACCATTAACACAAGCACCAGCAATAACACCATCAGCACGATTAAAAGCGCTAACACCAGCACCAGCACCCTTTACACCACTAGCACCAACACCAACGGTTGCAAAATTATTGGTAAATCTTTTAACTCACACGAATCTAAGAATTTCTTCTTCAATCGAGTTGTCAACTTGTGGAATGGGCTTCCCCGAGATGTTATAGACTGCAGCACCGTTGATTCATTTAAACTCCGACTAGACAAATATCTCGCATCAAACCCGCGACTGACTGCGTTTGTAAATGAATAACTTTATTTTACCCTCCCCTCAGTTACTAACCCATATGTCCCCTACTAACTTCCTAGTCCTGTCACGGACATTAGTTCCAGGGCAGTAGTTCCCTTACCCACTCTAAACCGCTGTTTGGACACTTGATCCTCAGTGTTTTGGAGGACAAGCAGCCTAGAAGGGTCACTAGATCTGTTGTTGCTTGATTTCCTTTGTACTTTGTACCATTAACACCACTAACACCAACACCATTAACACCACTAACACCATTAACACCATCACCATGTACACCATTAACATCCTCACTATTAACACCACCAACACCATTAACACCACTAACACCCTCACCATGAACACCACTAACACCAGCACCATTAACACCACTAACACCCTCACCAATAACACCATTACCATTGATACCACTAACACCCTCACCATTAACACCACTAACACCAGCACCATTAACACCACTAACACCCTCACCAATAACACCATCACCATTGATACCACTAACACCCTCACCATTAACACCACTAACACCAGCACCATTAACACCACTAACACCCTCACCATTAACACCGCTAAGACCAATACCATTAACACCAGCTCCCCTGCCTTAATCCTGCCCCCTAGCATTACCATATCAACGAGACCCTTCACCGATCAGGTACAGGCACAAGCACACGTATATACACTCAGGCACAAACAAACACACACACACACATACACCACACACACACATATACCACACACACATACACCACACACACAACACAGATACACAAGATTGTAAAATGTACCACAATTTGGCACGATCACTCTTACAAGCATATCCTACTTATGTTTACCTAAGTTATCCCCAAGTTGTAAATGTTGTAGCCGAATTCCAGGTGTTCGATAATTACTGACTGTGACTGTACAATGACTGGCCGTGCCGGGGGGGGGGCCAAGGCAAGGGAGGAAGGTCGGTGAAGGTGATAGTGTCTGAATATCAAGATCGATCTATATTTAATTCTGTACGGTGTCTTAGTTGGGACATTGTTTGGGAAGCTTGTAGCAGGGTGATACCCAGGGGAGGCCTCATAGGCATGTGATATAAGGAGTTGCTGGAACCCCTGTTTCATATGTCTGGCCTCCCTCACTGTTTCTGTTTGTGTCTCACGCACATAGAGAGTAATCCAGCTAGCTCTCCCAAACACCTCACTAATCTAAACAAGCACACCGCACTTCTTTTCAATGAACCAAAAACAAAAGAAACTTTGAGGTAGACACTTGTTACAGACACATTTGCCTTTTGACTCCCTCATACACATAGAACACAAATATATATATAGTAATATTGCAACACATCCGATTTGTTCCCTACATGCACTTAAGGGGAGGTTTGGTTATATCTGGACCTCCTTCTTCCTCATGTGTAACCCCACTAGTTTTCAGATTTTAAGACGTTCGCCCCCATTAGTTTAGCAATTTTTAGACCTGTGCTATTGACGTGTCGATTTTTACCTGGTGAGCGATAGCGAGCCTGTAATTTAGGCGAAATTTTCTACCGAAAAATGTGTTCTGTTGTAGGGTTGTTAATAGGTGTTAATAAGCGTGTTAGAGTGTAGGAGCTTCCCCATCTGGTATGCCTTTAAGCCGGTATCACACGAGCACTTTTTTTCTCGACACTTATCCTCAACACTGGTCTGGCAGCTTATGAGGTCATCAATAAAAATATTTCGGTCACCTAAATTCATCTACCATCAGTCTAGTTTCCGATACCAGTGAAAAATATTCCAGAAATGTTGCCAGAAATGTTTTGATCTTCGAATGTTGACTATACAAGCTCTCCTGTGATACCGGCTTAAGGGGAGGCAGACCGTTTGTTTGGTCTATTAATTCATTTATTCATATATTTCTTTTAGTTTCCTCGCTAGACCTCCATCAAGCTTAGAATAACACCCTCTAGACTCCCCTTCAAGATGAATTTGTACATTTTTCGGTAGAAAAATTTTCCGGCCAAAGGCCGGTTCGTCTTAAAATTGCAGGCTCGCTTTCGCTCGCCAGGAAATAATCGACACCTAAATGGCACGAAAGGTCTTAAAATTGACAACGAAATGGGGCGAAAGGTGTTAAAATCGCCAAACTAATGGGCCGAACGTCTTATAATCTCAAAACTAGTGGGGCTAAACATGAGGGAGAAGGGGGTCCAGAAAAACGGTCTGCCTCCCCTACAGAGAGTGTGGTGCCAGAATAGCAAAGCAGGGTTCAGTTGGCACTCTGTATGCAGGAGGGAATATAGTCCACCTGGCTGTTATAGTGAGCCCCACGTCCCTATCTGGCTTCATCACTGCCTTCCTTACTGCCTTTGTTGTTTACTAACTAACTTACTGCCTTCCTGCCTTCATCACTGCCTTCATCACTGCCTTCCTTACTGCCTTTGTTTACTAACTAACTTACTGCCTTCATCACTGCCTTCCTGCCTTCATCACTGCCTTGATCACTGCTTCCTTACTGCCTTTGTTTACTAACTAACTTACTGCCTTCCTTACTGCCTTTGTTTACTAACTAACTTACTGCCTTCCTGCCTTCATCACTGCCTTCATCACTGCCTTCCTTACTGCCTTCCTGCCTTCATCACTGCCTTTGTTTACTAACTAACTAACTTCCTTCCTGCCTTCATCACTGCCTTTGTTTACTAACTAACTTACTGCCTTCCTGCCTTCATCACTGCCTTCCTTACTGCCTTTGTCTACTAACTAACTAACTTCCTTCCTGCCTTCATCACTACCTTGTCTACTAACTAACTTCCTTCCTTCCTGCCTTCATTACTGCCTTTGTTTACTAACTAACTTCCTGACTTCCTCCCTGCCTGGCTTCATCACTGCCTTCCTTACTGCCTTTGTCTACTAGCTAACTTCCTTCCTTCCTGCCTTCATCACTACCTTGTCTACTAACTAACTTCCTGCCTTCCTATTTACATTGTCAACTAACTTCCTTCCTGCCTTCCTTCATCACTGCCTTCCTGCCTATCTTGTCAAATAACTAACTAACTTCCTTCCTGCCTTTCTATTTATCTTGTCAAGTAACTTCGTGCCTTCCTTACTACCTTGTCAACTAACTTACTTCCTTCCTTACTACCTTGTCAACTAACTAACTTCCGTCCTTACTACCTTGTCAACTAACTAACTTCCGTCCTTACTACCTTGTCAACTAACTAACTTCCGTCCTTACTACCTTGTCAACTAACTAACTTCCTTCCTTACTACCTTGTCAACTAACTAACTTCCGTCCTTACTACCTTCTCAACTAACTAACTTCCGTCCTTACTACCTTGTCAACTAACTAACTTCCTTCCTTACTACCTTGTCAACTAACTAACTTCCGTCCTTACTACCTTGTCAACTAACTAACTTCCGTCCTTACTACCTTGTCAACTAACTAACTTCCTTCCTTACTACCTTGTCAACTAACTAACTTCCGTCCTTACCTTGTCAACTAACTAACTTCCTTCCTTACTACCTTGTCAACTAACTAACTTCCGTCCTTACTACCTTGTCAACTAACTAACTTCCTTCCTTACTACCTTGTCAACTAACTAACTTCCGTCCTTACTACCTTGTCAACTAACTAACTTCCTTCCTTACTACCTTGTCAACTAACTAACTTCCTTCCTTACTACCTTGTCAACTAACTAACTTCCTTCCTTACTACCTTGTCAACTAAACTAACTTCCTTCCTTACTACCTTGTCAACTAACTAACTTCCTTCCTTACTACCTTGTCAACTAACTAACTTCCTTCCTTACTACCTTGTCAACTAACTTCGTGCCTTCCTTACTACCTTGTCAACTAACTAACTTCCTTCCTTACTACCTTGTCAACTAACTAACTTCCTTCCTTACTACCTTGTCAACTAACTAACTTCCGTCCTTACTACCTTGTCAACTAACTAACTTCCTTCCTCACTACCTTGTCAACTAACTAACTTCCTTCCTTACTACCTTGTCAACTAACTAACTTCCTTCCTCACTACCTTGTCAACTAACTTACTTCCTTCCTTACTACCTTGTCAACTAACTTACTTCCTTCCTCACTACCTTGTCAACTAACTTACTTCCTTCCTGCCTATCTTGTCAACTAACTTACTTCCTTCCTTACTACCTTGTCAACTAACTTACTTCCTTCCTGCTTATCTTGTCAACTAACGTACTTCCTTCCTTCCTACCTTCCTATTTACCTTGTTAACTAACATTTTTCCTTCCTTCCTTCCTTCTTCCTGCCTTCCTATTTACCTTGTCAACTAAGTTATTTCATTCCTGTCTTCCTATTTAACCTTGTCAACTACCTTCCTTCTTTCTTACCTTCTTCCTTCCTACCTTGTCAACTAACTTCTTTCCTACCTTCCTATTTACCTTGTCAACTAACTTCCTTCTTTCTTACCTTCTTCCTACCTTGTCAACTAACTTCATTCCTTCCTTTCTCCTTCCTATTTACCTTGTCAACTAATTTCATTCCTTCCTTCCTTCTCCCTACCTTCCTATTTACCTTGTCAACTTCCTTCCTTCCTCCTGGACAACCTTTTTCTTCCTTGCCTGTTGGAATATCAGACTTAATTATGTGCTTGAATGTTGTCTTGTTTACCTGCTGGACTGTTTGAATGTTGTCTTGTTTACCTGCTGGACTGTTTGATTGTTGTCTTGTTTACCTGCTGGACTGTTTGAATGTTGTCTTGTTTACCTGCTGGACTGTTTGAATGTTGTCTTCTTTACCTGCTGGACTTTAAATGTTGTCTTGTTTACCTGCTGGACTATTTGAATGTTGTCTTGTTTACCTGCTGGACTGTTTGATTGTTGTCTTGTTTAACTGCTGGACTATTTGAATGTTGTCTTGTTTACCTGCTGGACTGTTTGATTGTTGTCTTGTTTACCTGCTGGACTATTTGAATGTTGTCTTGTTTACCTGCTGGACTGTTTGAAAGTTGTTTTGTTTATCTGCTGGACTGTTTGCTCAACTTTCTTCTTCATTGTTATTCTGCGTTTCATATCTGTTGTTGTTGTTGTTGTTCACCAATCTGCCTGGCCGAACAGCCCCAAGGCCCCGAGCAATTCCAAGGCCATAACCGAGTGCCCCCACAGAACCCTCCCCGCCGAACACAATAAATCCTGGGTGACCGAAGCCACTCCATGGCGGGGGGCTGAGGAGGGTGCGGAAACGCCCGGGAAACCAAAGCCCCACCCAGGGCCCTGTGCCCCTCAGCAATTATGAAGAGAAAGTTGAGGGGCAAGGGAAAAATGTGACGCTTTGGCTTCCAATCTTGGTAGATTGGGAGGTCAATCCACGGAAGAGACGCGGTCACTTGAGATCTAGAAAATATATAAGTTAAAGGAAAAGTCAGAGTAAGCTATGGGTATGGCAGAGATTGGTCAGCTCTCACTCTGATAGACCAGCCCATAACCACATGACTAGAACCCAATCCTCTCAGCATCAGCTAGGAAAGGCCCTAGAAAGCCGCCTTTGGCGGGGGGATACCTCCCCTATTTCAACCCCTTTTCTTCTAGTCTGCTGTATGGACTTTATATGCTGTCTGCTTTCTAAATGGTATTTTTGCTTGCGTGCTGGTCGTCATCCTGCCTACCTGTTCCCTGCCTGCCTGTTCCCTGCCTACCTGTTCCCTGCCTACCTGTTCCCTGCCTACCTGTTCCCTGCCTACCTGTTCCCTGCCTTCCTGTTCCCTGCCTACCTGTTCCCTGCCTGCCTGTTCCCTGCCTACCTGTTCCCTGCCTACCTGTTCCCTGCCTGCCTGTTCCCTGCCTACCTGTTCCCTGCCTGCTATAGTCTATTCGCTGTAAGTAGGCGAGAAATCATGACCTCTAATCCTCTGTAACTCAAAAAGGGCTAGAGCAAATTGGCTGTACATTTCCACATCTATTCCTTGACTGACTCTTCCCAAATGGTAGAAATATTAGCTCGATTACTCTAGTCGTCTTTGAGTTACAGAGGTTAGAGGTCATGATTTCTCGCCTACTTACAGCGAGTAGACTATATAGTCGTAGTGCTAGTTCTGCTTCCTTCTCTTCTCCTATCAGGTAGACTTCCTGCTGCAGGGCTGTCTTGTCTTTAAGGGGAGATTTCCACTTGAGGGATTTTTCTGGATCCCTTTCTCCCTCATGTTTAGCCCCATTGCTTTTGAGATTTTAAGACGTTCGCCCCATTATTATTATTATTATTATTATTTTTTTTTTTTTTTTTTTTTTTTTTTTTTTTTTTAAGAGACAATGAACGGAGGAAGGAAAAACACAGATAAAACAAAAAGGTCCATGTGCCTAAAGGCATCCTCC